>CM047431.1:62516297-62649286 GCA_026168455.1 Theocolax elegans | reverse complement strand
TATAAATCGCCATTTTACGAAAAAGCTCATTACACGGTAATATTGAAAAAATATCCAAAAAACCGATTTTTGAAAAATAAAAATTGACTAACTTAAAAGCATTGAAAATGCTTTAAATTTAGATTAGTACATCTTATGACGGCTTCAAAAACTCGTCGATTAAACTGTCGACGAGTTTTTATTAAGACTACGTGTTAATTATCTTATATAAATTATCTTTAAATTTAATTATAATGTATTCTACAAATTAAAACATAAATAAAATGTAAAAAAATAAATATTACTTAGTTATTGACAACTTACGGCAACTTAATATTTTCAAAAATAAATAAAATATAAATCTTATACAATAAATAAATTAACTAGATAATAAATAAAAATTATTTACCATCCGAAAATAGTTATTATTCTATTATTTTCAAACACTGCAACATTGGACAAATACTGGACAAGAGCTTCTGCTATTTTGTAATGCTCACTTAACTTTATATTAGAATAACTAATATATGATATATATATAAACTTCATGAAAATCATATAAAAACTGTGTATACGTAATATATATATATATATATATATATATATATACATAATGTATATACATAATTTTATATACACAATAAAATAAGTAAACTAACTATCCGCTATATTAATTGTCCGTTTAAATAGCACCATCAGCGCCATCATATACACATCAGTATAATGTATATCGCATTTTATATAACCCGCGTCCCGTATCCCAATTTGAATTTCAAATTTTTTTTATTTTTTTACAAAAATATTTATTTATAACAAATCTCTTTTTTTATTTATTTTTTAATACAAAAAATCGAATAAAAAAAAGAATTATAATAAAAAATTTTATTTATTAAAAAAAACTAATATTTTTATAACAAAATTTGATATAAAAAATATAAAACAGTAAAAAATATTTACCACACACAAAAATAAAATTTTGAAAATAATCTAAACGTCAAACCCTGTAAAGCATGTTTTCAATATGTCCAAATTATTCTAAAATTTTAAATTAAAATTGAATTAAAATTTTTAAATAAAATTAAACAAAAACCTTTGTTCTTAAACTTGAAAAATTTGGACTTGAAGGTTAAATAAACATAACAAATTTATTGTGTCCGCGAATTCTAAGAATATATTGAATTTTATATTACTTAAATATATTTGTCTTTTCAAATATTATAATTACTTTTTTCTTAATTTTTCTTAATTTATTTAATTAATAAAAAAAAGAAATGATTAACGTTTACATGTTATTAATAACATTGTAATTTAATATAGAAATTAATAATTCACTCTTTATGTACATATTTCAATTTACTTTGTTCACTGAGTTTTTCATTTGACAAATTCATCAATTTAAACATAAAGTACATATACACTACTCTAAATATACTACCAAAGAAGGCACCCGGTAACACATCTTTGGGACCTAAATTAAATTTATATAATGCTCCAGTAACCATTCCGCCAGCTGCATAATAAAAAAACAAAGCTTCATACAAATGAATTTCTTCAAAAATTAATAAAGTTAAACAATATACATGAATGCTGCTCTATATCGAATAAATTAATTAATTATATTGTTTCATATAGACTAATTTAAATTGCACAATATTTTATCACATTTACTTACCATTACTGTTCAAAATATACGTCCCATTAATATTGTTAATTGGTAGCGCGCAGGGGGGCTCGGCCCCCCTAGTTATAATTAGGCTCTTTATCAGTAACAATCTATAAGAATGATTATATAAGCATGATTTTGACTGAAACCAGGTGTAGTTTCTTGTCGATGTAACGTTACAATAAATATTAATTGGGGGTTTCGTATTTACTTGGCATCTAACCTGCAATTAGCCTTCATACTACAATTTAATAAATACATATTTAGTAGATTTTTACTTGGTTATATCATCAGGAATTACGTTTGCAGATACACGTACCATTTACTATCGCAAATTTTTCTATTTCTTTTTAGAATCTCGTTTCAAAAGGGCAGATACATTACGTAGACGCGTTAATACATTACTTTGTCATTTTATTTAATTTTCTATTATTCAATTACACTCTTGATCAAGAATTATCTCGTTCAATATAATAATAATATGAAACAAAAATTAGAACATTTAAAAGTATATGGTAACAATGCAATACAATAGAATTATCGATGTGTTATCGAATCGAAGAAAAATAAATTTGCAAACCTCGTCTCCTGTAATGTTTCCACCTAAATAAATTGTTGGCTCTCTTCTGGGTAGCTATAACAAAGTGAAACGAAAAATTGACGATACGTCATAGAGATTGACGATAGCCGCGGTTTCGTCATCTCGGCTGCATCGGGTTCCCTCGGTTATATATACGTACTCGAGAAAGACAGAGAGAGAGAGAGAGAGAGAGAGGAAGAGAGGGAGAGAGAAGGAGCGCAGTTGAGAAGCATTCGAGAGCGCGACCGCGCGGGCGCACCCCATCGGTTTCTATTCGCGGCACACTTTTCACCGACTCGGCTCCTGCTCCACCCACAATCGAGATCGTTGGAGGGGATGGGGGATGGACTCTCCGAGGGTACGGGTAGGAGAGCGCCTCGATGATCGATACCTCGCCGCTCGCCGCTCGCGCGCTCTGACGTGCTTCCGGACCGATGACTTTAACATCAACCCGTCCTTATAATATATATATATATATATAATATATACATCCACGAATACTTACGTCTCTTCGTAATTCATATTCTTTTCCTCACCTCGCCTATTATACGTGCAGATCGTTCGCACGCATTTATACTTTACATTTATATATATATATATATTTATACATTTATACGTTTGATATGTTACGATGTTTGGTGAATATTATTCAACACTGGATGTCTGATTAATCTAAATCCGTTAACAGGATATGAGATTTAGTCCAATTCTTACGCGATGCTTAAGTAATGTACAGAAGAGCTCTTCACCTTTCAGAGCAAATTTATCGAAATAATCAATTTTTAATCAAATAATTTTTATTAAATAACCATTTTTTCTCCATGATGATTAGGTGTATGCGGCTATCCAAAAATCTTAAATTATTTAACGAAAGTTATAGGCAATATTCGGAGGAAATAAAAGATTGTTACAGAACATTTTTTTAAAAACAGGGAAAAAGCTATATTGTTACTAAATCATTAATACCGATATACACGTTTTTTTATCTATTACATTCCCTTAAGGTTATTCCTAATATTAACGCTTTCGTTTGGTCAAAAGTACTTTCCAACGAGATGATAGTCCTCGAGTTTTTTTGTCTCTTTGGGTAGTGATTCCTCATCTAAACTACCCTATTCAAAGACCTCTTGTATAATAGTTTGATGGAACGGCCTTATTTCGAAACTAGCGCCCACTCCTATTATTTTCATCCATCGCTAATCATTCATTCAACGTGCCTTTTAACATTTCATTGTTAACTTTTAATATTTTTATTTTTAATTTATATGTTAATTATTATCTTAGATTTTTTCTCGTGAAAATCTTGGAAGATATATCAACTTGAAAAAAAAACAATGAGTAAATAAATAAATTCGCTTTAATTAATTGAAGGCCAGATCTACGATAGTTAAATTACGTATATAAAAATGTTTAATTAATATATTCTAAATTATTTAAATTACGCATTACACGTTTATTTGCCTACTCACGAAGAGAACGTCATAAAATGTTTGGTATACACGGATCATTCTCTAACTCTAGGACGTAGGGGATACTGGGGCATTTTTGAACTTTTTTTTATTTGTTTTTTTCTTATCGAAAATGATATAATTTTATACTTGGGAGCGTGGTAACGTCAAGTACTTGCCTCTAACTATTAAGTCGAATTTTATTACCCACGATATTTATCGATAAGACAGTTTATTTTACGGTTGAAGAAAATGCATTTTGTTGTCTTATTTTCGATATATATTTTTTTCGATGCAAACATCAGTATTTTACAACCTAAGCTAACGATTTATCAATATAACATTTTACTTTCAAGCTAAAACAAAAATTATTTTTGTGAAGTTGAACTTCTCCATGAAAGTTTTTCTACTTTATGATAAATAATTCTGATTTTTAAATACAAAAGTTACTAATACTTATTAAGTAAAATACAATTGTTAAGATTACAATAAAATTTATATATAACTTATAAAATAATTAATATTTTTACAACTTTTTACAACTGGGTTAACTGGGTTAACTGGGTTTACAAATTCTACTTGATCTTCTTTCAGAGATTTCAACATTAACTGCATTTTTTTTATTATTTTAACGTCGCTCTTTTTATGCTCCCAAACCGGTGGTAATCAGCGACGGAGGTCATACGATGTCTTGGCGAAGAAAGCAATTGTTGAAAATACATTCGCCAATGGTGGTTGTATCAATCGGCTGGGCCGGGAATCGAACCTGGGACCTCCAGATTACGAGCCCGACGCCCTACCGACCGAGCCATCGCAGGCCTCCCATTAACTGCATTACTTTCTGTTTTTGTAATCATTCTCACCTCTTGAATCTTTTTATTTAATAATAGTGTTATACTCTGTTTAGGTTTCGTTTCTTTAAGATTTGACATGCGATGAATATAGTATAAAATCACCGTGCACCCATTTACTTAACACGTTTAAATTTACCCCAGGGTTCGTGTTCAAAATTACCCGAAAGTAGAAAAAAACTTTAGATATACAGTGTGCAGCAGTAAATTAATATTTTTCAACTTAATGACGATCAATAGAAAACTACTGTGAATACTTTTAACGTGTGTGATTTCCAAGTATATATTGAAACTACAGCGCAAGCGTGCTTTCAAAAACTAAGTAGTACAAATAATATAGAATGAGTTTATCATTTTGGCAGGTCTCGAGTAAACGTAAACAATCGATGCGGAATAGCTCGTCATTATGGAGTATTTGAGATAAAAGCATTTATTTAAAGAAACCGTCCTATTACGGCATAAATATTACCGGATAAAAGAGCAATCCAAAAAGTTTAAAAATACCCCAGCCTCCTCAATTTTGTGATGTAAAAATATCAAGAAAGCCAGAATTCGAGACCCTAACAATCCTTTGTATCCAAGTTATACATCATTAAAATAAATATATTTGAAAAAAAAGATTTACTTTGATCTCTTATAATTATCTCCTGAACGATGAAAGATAGATAATCAAACGAAACTATTAAAAACGGTTGAGTGTAAGTAGATAGGATTAAAAAAAAGCAGGTTCTATATAAAAAGGAAAAACCACCTATCAGTTAGTTTTGTGGAAAATTATAGGATCGACAAAAATTGAAAGAATTTGTATTAGTGGGCTAAAATTTTAATAAATTTGAGCGATCTTGATAAATATAGTCGATCTAGATTAGGTATTACGTGTTAATATAGTAAAGTAAACGAAACCACGTAACAAAGGAAATCATAATAGGTACAAATCTGCAGCGAGGAATAATCGAGCAAAAGGTTGTCACGTCACAGTATGTACTACTAGTATTGTACATATCGATACTTACACTCTAAATTTCAGTCGGTGAAAAACTACTCAATATTGCTATGAAGTCAGAATTTCAATTAAAGTTCAAGTATCAAGAAAAATTTCTTGGTTGTTTACATACGTTTGAATCGCGGCTCGTCGAACTTCATTCGGATTGTCCGAATAAAAAAGAGAATATAAATATAAGTATATGATTATTAACTATTACCTCTCTTTGTTCGCATAAAAAGCTTCCAGGTATACCACGAGATAGATAAGACAATTGAAGATGTAACCGCAACGGCAACGGCAACTGCAGCCGCCCCCGCATAATTATTCTCACCCGATAAAGGCAATTGAGGTGCACGTGCACCGAGCTCTCTTCCTCTTTCCTCTCGTCGGAGGTTCGCACACCGAGGGGCTAAAAATCCGCTGACGAGGGAGCACCAACAGCCAAGTCGGTCCATCGATCGACGGATAATTACCAAATCGGCGCGAACCTGGCAACCCAGTACAGGTCTCTTGGGAACCAGAAGAAACAAAATCTGGCGCATTCGACCGATTCCGAATGCAAGGAACAGCCTCGAGTACGACCTTAGGGACATTACGACTTTTCTCCAATTTTTCATCCCTACTTTATCTATCAACCTTTTTCTTTTTTTTCGTTTTAAATCGTACATCGGACTGATTGTCGTATCTTTACACTTACTTACTTCGTTTGTTCTTGCCGCGTTGCAAAAGGTAAAAGGTGAACACGAATGATAATTCGGCTAATGAATTCGAAGAGAAATTAAGAGATGGGTGGCCAAAAGAGGATGACTCGTCGTTACAGAGGGTGCAGCCGACCCTCCGCGCTCGTCAAACCCGAGAGTGTCGCGTGTGAGAGGGCGGGTGAGAGGCGCGAGGAGGAAGGGGTTGCCGAAGAGGGGTAAATCTTTCTCCTTTCGAGCGCACCGCGGCTCTCGATGTTTCTGCAGCCCGTGCAGAAAATCCGAGGTGGTACTCGGCCAGTCGTTCCCGGTCGCCCGACGCGTTTAACTGCACTCGAAACACCTCGCCGAGCTCGGGAGCTCGGGAGCTCCAGGAATCAGATTTTAAACTGATACACATCAACCTACACGTTTCATTTAGACTCGATAATATATCGATCATCGTGCGTATACACGACTAAGCGAGATAATCAGTGTGTGCTTGATTTAATTTTGATTCTCGGTCGGTCGGTAATGACTGCAGTGTATATTATTATTAATCATTCGCGCGTCACGTGTATATAATTTTACAAAGAACGAAAGATACAACATCGTTTACCGATCGAACGATCAAACAATATCCAGTTACGTACGGGGAGTCCGTAGATGATTCGATCGATAAATATTTGTTACACCACGCACCTCCCCAGACCGAATAAAACATTGGAAATTTGGCATTTGGTACTAAAGTTCTATTGAAGGAAATGGAAACCGACGAGTACCGTGAAATCACGTCGGATCGAACCGTCTTCTGATATGCGCTGAAAGTGGCGCGATGAGGGCCTGGCCGCCGGCCCTCCGGGCCCATCTCCCCACGATTTTGGGATTCCTCCTTACGACCTTCTCTCACGTATGCGCACAGTAAGTCCAATCAAATCGATCATCGTCATATCGACATTTAATTACTTTTCTTTTATCGATCGGCTTCTAATTATTTAGTTCAATTTCAACCTATTCCGATCGTACGCCTATTACGAATATACGATATTAACATTAATTTTGATATTTATCAGTTTCACTCTTCGTTGTTTACGAAGTCGCGCGTAAAAAGAGGTATAGATAAAAAGGAAAATAATTATACACTGCACCTCGAGGAGAATAAAAATCCACGTGAATGAGTGAGAGACTTGCCCTAGTTCGGTTCGGATAAAAGATCGTAAGTACAATATCGAATCGCGATTTATCTTACACTGAGCACAAGAAACAAAATCTTTGGTTGAAAATTACTGTATCGCTTAGTAATAAATAAATGTATCAAACTATCAGAATCAATAAAGTTCGCATAGTTTATAGAAATATTTACAATAATTTTAACGATATTTAATATATTTATATATTATTATTCTTATTTTGTCATCCACGCAATTACTTTTAATATCAAGAGGTTTTCTTGATTTTCTTCATGTTTTAGTTTTATTTTAATTATTAGCGCGACAATTTAGTGATACTGCGCAACGAAAAATATATTGTTAATTTTCCATTAGTGACGAGTAGTTACTATAGTAATTAGTATTATTCATTACAAGTCGTACAATTTGCCTCTTTTTTTTGAAAATTTTGCTTAATCAGCGTTTTTTTTGAAAAAATGATTATTAGGGCCTGTGACTCTGGTTTTCTTCATATTTTTATATTAAAAAACATATCCTACAAGGTGGGCATTTAATTGTTTAAATAAGAGTCATCGAAACCTCACCAATTAAATAATATCGTGGTTTATTCATTAAAAGCAACAAAACCAGTTCTTATTAACAATACCCTTTTAAAATTTTTCTACACAATATAAGAAATTTTTTTTATTTTGATAAACTGTACGTCTATTACTCGAATATGTAGTAATTTTTAATACACTGTTCTTTGCGTAAAAAAATTAATATATACTCATTCTAAAGGTATAAAAACGGTGCATCAAAACCGCTCGTTGTTTTACGCGCCTTCGAAGTATCTTCAAAAAGAAACCGAAAAATTCGTTTAAAAATGATCGACGTCGTTAATGTTCAGCTTATCTCAAAGATGCATAGGAATATCCGAAAGCCAAAGAGAGAGCGAAAGAGACAGAAAGAGGAAGATTGGGGAGATGATTGGGGGAGGGGATACGCCGCGCGTGTGATTTTGTTCGCGACAAGAACGAGAAAAATAGGTCAAGATTAATCCTTATCCTCGCGTAAATACGATCACCTTGCAGATTTTTAACCTTGTCGCGAGCGAACTTGAAAGGATATATTCGAATGCGTCGACGACGCTCCGCAAAGTCAAGTGGCTCGTATCGTTCCAATTCCTCGTACATTATATCCACGGTTTTTCGGGGTTTCGCGGCCGGCTATCGGGCATATTTATGTATCATAAACCACCCTTTATATCGCAACGATATAAACATTTTCGTTAGTTATTTCTTATAATTCGGCTTGACTTTGACACGACCGCGTGCGACAAACTTTACAGAAAAAGCTTGGAGTTTTACGATTTGCTGCCGGAGGACCCGAAGCTCTACGACAAAATGAGACCGCCGAAGAAGGATGGACAAGCGACCGTAGTTTACTTCCACGTGACTGTAATGGGTCTCGATTCCATCGATGAAAACTCTATGGTTTCTACATTTTTATCTCTCTTTTTTAAATTAAAATTATCATTAATTAATGAACCGATCGCCTCTTACTTTTAGACGTACGCTGCCGATATTTTCTTTGCTCAAACGTGGAAGGACAATAGGTTGCGACTCCCGGAGAACATGACGTCCGAGTACAGGTAATATAAATATCGATATATAACGATACGTATAGGAAAAATGAGAAATAAAAAAGAAAGTAAAGAAATAAAGTATAAAGAAGGGTTAAAGGGTTACTTACGCAGATCCATTCGAAGGTCGGTAAATATGCATAGCTACGAATTTAAACCTTTTGTTCTGTATTTAAGATTATTAGAGGTAGATTGGCTCAAGCAAATGTGGAGGCCAGACTCGTTTTTCAAGAATGCCAAGTCCGTGACTTTTCAGACGATGACGATACCCAACCATTACTTATGGCTCTACAAAGATAAAACCATTTTATACATGGTTAAGTACGTATATGTTTCAATCCATTATTTTATATACATATATTCCGAGGGTGAAAATCGTTAAATTACGCTAGATTTCCGATCGCGGATTACCCATAACCTGAATAAATTACAAAATAAATAATTTAATAAAAACAATTAATTATATTTATTGTGCAGCAACTTAAAAACCATTTACTAATTCTTCGACCGAACTGTTCAGTTATAATTTGTTAAATATAATTATTTAATTATTTATTTATGATATACATTTTTCTTAATCGATTATGATACATACGCTATGTACCAACATTCTTTTAGCGTAATGTGCTTTATTGAATGAACTGAAATTTAATAAATAGTAACAATAAATCATGATTATAATCTATTTAAATGGAAAAAAAATTAAAATATATATTCTTACCGACCGAAAGCAAATAGAGCCGAAAAGTAATTTTAATTAAATAAATACAGTTAATTAAAGAAAAACCAAGATATCGTTGTCTCTCGTTTCAGTATTATTATTTATCACTGTACTAAATTACAGCACAAAAACAGATTTAGTAGATTTATACTCAGTAATAGTAATGGTTGATTCACAATTTACCTTACTTATCTAAATAAAATTGTTTTTCCGTCATAATTGACTCGGTCGGTAATAATTTGTCGTTTACATCCTCTTAATTGCTAGTGTCGAAATTTCGGACTACTCTAGATAAATAATATTTGTTACAAGTTACCAATGATATTGTCTGAAGAAAAAAGAAGAAACAACAATATTTTTTTACCTGCAACAAAGAGAAATTTGAAGGTGATCCCAAAAGCTATTTGTTGTTATCCCTACCTTATCGACACTGAGATAATCAATAACAAATTAGGAAATATAAAAGTATATATAAGAAGAAGGGTTGAGTGCCTTTTGTTTGTCCATGGTCTAATTATATGCTGAATTTTAGCGAAAAGCATCATTGCTTTTTGTAGAATAATCCTTGGCCAATAAATTTCAAGTATTTGTACCATATTAAGGTTAAATTCACTAAAATTAAGCACATGTAGCTGTAGACTATGATGATAAATGAAAATCGCTAAATTTTAAGTTTTATATATACTGTTACATTTTTTAAATAATCAATTAACAAACATTGAGTATGGAACTCCCCTTAATAATAAATTTATTTATATTATTATGAAGTTAAAAGAGCCGAATAAAATAAAATAAAATAAAGTAACAAGAGGAGGACACGACCTTTGGGAATCGAATATGTTTGAAACCGTGATATGATTCTTGGCTCAAATGGTTTTGTCCTATGTACAACCGATAAAGATAAAATTACTCTCAAAAGTTATTTTTAAATGAAATCTAGAGAGAGAAATGATTTCAAGTCAATTGGAATAACTCCAATTCCAAATAAATGTTAACCAGTAAATGATAAAGGAAAAAAGTTGGAATAAAGAAGTTTAACATTAATTTTGGTGAACGGAGAAACGGTCCAAAATTACATTCGATCAAACAAATGTGAAAACCAATGGAAACATTTAATTAAAAATAAATATAAATTTTTAAAACTAAAAGTGACGTAAGTCGCCACTGTTTTACCTGTAAAAATCATTAAAATTTAAAATTTCAATTAAAAGTTTTATTCAAATAAAACATGATGATAATTTGTTAATTAACTAATTACGCGATCTTGGACAAACTTTACTTTACTCGATAGATATTTTTAAGACCTACAAAACGTACGCTAATTTTGTTTGGAAAGCAGTTGAGCTGATTCATATTACTTAATTATCAACATATGTTTTTTGTCGATAATATAATATTTTCACGAAACAACCCGTTTTTAAATGAATTTGACTGGCCTATGAGGTAAAATCCCAAGCTACGGATATTTTTATTTAGGCTAAATAATTGTATTTCACGGTTTTCAAAGATCAAGTCCTCTCCTTGTCATTATTAAATATAAACTAAAAGTTCGGTTTAAAAACAATATTTAATAATTTTATAATTTTATATTGTATATTTCCATCACTGTAAAAATACTGAAAAATTAAAGTACTGTTGTTTCATATTTCGAGTAAATGCATAATATAAATTATTGATTGTTTATTGCAATTAATTATTTACTCTTAATTTTAAACCAGGCTCGTTCCGCTAAAGACATCGAAAACATAATATTTTACGATGCAAATTCCTCATTAAAAGAAACCGAAGGATAAATTATAAAATAGCGAGCCACTCGAAACGTCTTATTTTCACCCTCAGCCGTGAATATATATATATACCAAGGTTAGAGGTATATACATCGATTGCACCAATGAAAAAAAAACCAGAATTCGCGCATCGTTTCAGGTTGACGCTGAAATTATCGTGTGCGATGAACTTCCTCATTTACCCCCACGACACGCAAGAATGCAAGCTCCAGATGGAAAGTCGTAAGTGGATTTCATTATTACTATACATACACGCATACATTCAGATGCTCGAGGACCTGTACGCGTAGAATTAATTGGATCGGTATATATATATATATATATAATTACTCGTTTCTTATTAACGAGTGCATATAATGTGTAAAATCAGACGAGTTCGCTAAGTAGATACGTTGAAATTCGCATTTGTTTAAAACTCACTCCTAAAACCAACCTTTTCCTTCATGCGTTCCCTTTGATTATTTTTGTTCTCTCTCTCTCTCTCTCTCTCTCTCTCTCTCTCTCTCTCTCTCAGTCTCTGATCTTTCGAAATACCGCTGTCGGATAAAGAATCTTTGACGCACACAACTTAATTAAGCGTGTCTAAACACTTGGATAAACAAAAAAATGGAAAAAAATGAAAAATAAAGAGAAAAACAGTTTATAGCAAACAGTTGAATCGATACGTAGGATAATACGATAAAGATGCACGAAGCAGGGCGTATATAGTTTCCGGTGTCGAAATCGCTATTGTTATTTAAACACATCGCTTTAACCTCGATTTTCTCCGTGGTTCATCCACTTTGAGCCGCGTGTACTTTTGTCTCCTTCGTGCATATAACGTTTCTCTTTGAGCTGCCAAGAACAAAACGCATGGAAAGAAAAGAGAGTGCGAGAGAGAGAGAGAGAGAGAGAGAGAGAGAGAGAGAGAGAGAGAGAGAGAGAGAAGAGCGATTAAATCGAGCGCGTGCACACGCATGTGGGATCGGAAAGGTAATGAAAAGGTAGAAAAGAAAAGAAGCGAAAAAACAAAAGGAAATCTCGGTCAACAGTGTCGCACACGACGGACGAGATGATCTTCCAGTGGGATCCGGATGTGCCGCTGGTCGTCGACGAGAACATCGAGCTGCCCCAATTGCAGCTCGTCAAGAATTACACGGCTGACTGCACCCAGGTCTACTCGACCGGTGAGTTTGTTCTATACCGTATTGTCAATCTGTACCACTCTTACACTACGTTTATTTCCCTTGGTATCATTTTATCGATGATTTTTAAACCATAAATGTGAGCACACACTTTAAAAGATACTGATAATTCTAATCAATATATAGACGTAATCTTTATATTCGTATATACGAATCATAAGTCGGTGTTATAGCATCAAAAAGCGTTAAGCACGATGAAATTCGTCGTTCCCCGATAAGAAGGTGCTACCTCGGAATCCGATTATAAAAGGTGCTACCTTGGAGTCCGGTTATAAAAGGTGATAACTCAGGAACGAATTTTTCGTCTATGATTTTAAGTTGGTACTACTGCCGGTTTAGCTCAGCAATAATATTGACAATTGTTTTTTGGCAATTTTATAAAAGATTATTTTCACCACACGTAGACCGAAAGTACCACATTCCCTCCCGGCACCGAAAAAGGAATGTGTTATTTTCGGCCTACTGGTGGTGAAAAATAGTATACATCCCACGGGAGGTAAAATGGTCATCCCATAGCACATGTTTGCCACCCTCGCCTTCGTCTCAGGTGCCAATTTACATGTGCTATGGACTGACCAATACTTTACCTCCCTAGGTGTGTAATATACTATTTTATTTATCTATTATTTAACGTTGTACTCTTATTTTTAATGCGGAATTTAATAATATATCGTAAAACTTAATACCGTAACATAATGTTTATAATAATTATAATTAAAACAAAATAGATGAAATATACACTTTAGTCAATTGTTGGTTTTAAATAACTCAATTTTTATAATACATTTCGACACAACTGCCGAAGGTTCTGTTTTACGGAGTGAGATTTTTTCGCTAGAGTTAAACAAGGGAGAGAAATGGAATAAGGTACAAAATGATTCGAATACAACCGCCAAAATTGAATAGTTGACATGCTTTAAAATTGTTTAAGAGGTATCAATGTTAAATTACATTTGTCAAATTAAAATTAAAATTGCGAAAAATGACAGTTTGCGAGAAATTATTAAAATTTACGCATTTAGCTTATATTTTTATCATTTAAACATACTTAATTATTATTTACCATGTATTTTCTGCAGTTACTACTCATCATAATTAGTTTTTTAACTTTTGCAGTAGTATAATTTATAATTTTATAATTTATCAATGATTATCTATTGAATCTATATATGAAATTATCAAAGTTTAGTACATATATATGTCGACGTAATTTTCTTATTTTGGAGATTAAAATATAAAAAGAAACAGTTTAAAATATATTCAAACTAAATAATAACTTTACCTGAATTACGTTTATTTAAATTTTTTGATGATATACGCATAGGTACTACTAAATAATAATAAATAACTAATAGATAAATAAAAATAATCTTTTATAAAATTGCCAAAAACAATTGTCAATCTTATTGCTGAGCTTACACTTGCAGTAATACTAACTTAAAATCATAGACTGAAATTTCGCTCCTGAGTTATCACCTTTTATAACTGGACTCCGAGGTAGCACCTTTTATAACCGGATTCCGAGGTAGGACCTTCTTATCGGGGAACGACGAAATGTTATACCCACCGATAAGAGAGGAGCCCTATAAAAGGACCAGAATCAGCCCCTATTTTTGAACCGGTATAACTTCTGAACCAAAAGAGATAAATGAATGGAACGCGATTTAAAATAATAGTTATTATAGATATACTATAAATTTACCCCATATCAACTCTTAAAAACCAAAAATTACGATATAAAGGGGTGTGAAGTTGTTTTAATGACTGAAAGTTTAATTGACGTATGTATTATACGCTGATACGAGGAAAGAAATTGAAAAGCAGTTTATCTACCTCCTTGGTTATCGAGTTATTTCCACCCCTGATATGCGTAGTTTTAGTACTTTTACGGTTTATTGTGGTGATAAGTTATTATAACTGATTAATTCTAACTGCAAAAACATAATTATTATAAAATATTTTATCTACGCTTTTAGTCAACATTGCACCCCTTAATAAAATATCCTAATAAATAAAAAAATAAAAAAGCCTAATTTTGGAATACTTCTTTGTATTTTTAAAAGTATTTCGAGGTTACGCGTTCTAATCTCGTAATTAAGTTTAATTATTTTATACTTGATTTTTTGGCTGTCTTCGTAATATTCGACGAACGTTCACCAGAAGTTTTGACAATTTTTATGGTGGATAGATAATTCTTTGGATACATTGTGCCATAGGTCATCCGTGTAAGAGGATGCCATACTAAACTTTATCAACGTAAAATATTTTCGTTAGATAGAATATATATATATATATATATATAAAAGTCAATCGAAAAATTCATCAGTCAATATTTAACCGATTTGGTAGAAAAATTTATTTTTATGGTAACTTCTAAATAATTAGTCGTTGTTTTTTTGTATAAATATAGCGACTGTGCCTGGAATGTAAAAATGTAGCTTTTACATATTTCGGTTTCTCAAGTTTTAATTATGCCCAATTCAATACTTTAGATTGATAATGAAGGGAGAAATTAAATAAGTACAAATTATATAAGCACAAACAGAAATTTGAATTTCAGAACAAAGTAAAAGTAATAAAAATTGTTATTTGAAGCAACCGCTGTGTTTAGTCATTTTTTTTAAACATTTAGTAAAACATTAAAATAATGTTTACGTATAACCTTTCTGCGAGGAGTAAATTAACTTAACAATTGTTACAGATTCAATTGGCTTTTTAAAGTTTTCATATGCAATTTACAACTGATTTGTGTAAAATTTGTATAGTATTTACGAAGATAAATCTGAATTTGTTATATTTCCCACTTATCCATTTTTAATATAGAAGTCTAATAATGTCATAACTAACCTATGTTTTCTAGTTAATAAATAGCTCAAAACCGGAGAATACATATATAATTTTATATTTTAATCTAATAAATAGTTAAATAATCTGAGAAAAATCGTTTCATCCACAAAATAAAAATGGGGACATTTTTCACCTATGTCACCCATTTGTTCAGTAACTTTTACTAAAACAATCGATTTATTGCCTATTTAATAGTATACAATACTTGTACTAGGTAACTTCACCTGCCTGGAAGTGATATTCGTGTTGAAGCGGCGATTGGGTTACTACCTGTTTCATACCTACGTGCCAACATGCCTGATCGTAATAATGTCGGTGAGTAATAAGCTACACCTTTTACATATACTTACAAGGGGAGTACTATGGGAAACGGATCTTATCCTTACTTTGGTACGCCTTTTGCCGTATTACTTACCAATGGCCACTTTCACGAAAGTTATTCCACATCTATAGTAATAATTTAAATAAAAATTACTTCCACTGTAATCGCTTATAACTCAAAAATTAATATAGTGATAGACACTCAAACTAAAAACCAAAAAAAAGTTAAGTTTAAGTAGATATGGTTTGAAAAAAAGAAGCTCAAATTGCTCAATTTGGAGTAAAGTTATGAAGAAGATAAGAAATTAAAGAATTTTAGACCAAAAGAAAAAATAAATTTTTTATATTAAATTTTGGTTTAAATATCTTTAATTTCTTATTTGTTTCATAACTTTGCTCCAAATTGAGCAATTTAAGCCTCTTCTTTTTCAAACCATATCTACTTGAACTCGATATTCTTCTAGTTTTTTGTTTAAATGTCTCCCATGTAAAAAAATAGTACAGTCTATATCTATATATTAGACACAATTTATTACAGACAGAATATGTATATGAATGAACACCCATAGCCTGTATATATTCTATGTATAAAAAATTTTTTTTTACTTTTCCATATTTAGAGTTTGTATAAAGAATAAAAACCAAATTATATTTATATCAATATTACTATACAAATAAAGTAACTGCATATTTTGTATATATAGTTTATACTTAAAACGTGCATATATTTTATATATTTTTGAAGATATAAATATAATTTGGTTTTCATTCTTTATACATCTCTATATATGGAAAAATAAAAAATTTGTTTTTATACATAGAATGTATACAGGCTATGGGTGTTCATTCATATACATATTCTTTGTATAATAAATTGTGTCTAATATAGATATAGACTGTACTATTTTTTTCACATGGGCTATCTCTATTCGTTTCCGAGTTATAAACAATTAAAATGGAAGTAATATTTTTTTTTAAATTATCACTAAATGTCGAATAACTTTCGTGAAAGTGGCCATTGGCAAGTAATAACTTGGCTTTCTTCATATTTTTATATTACAAAAGACATACCAAAGTTAGGATAATAGCCGTTTCCCGGAGGACAAGTACTCCCCTTGTTAGTCAATCTCTATTGGTCAACTGTTCCGCGTGGAATATATTTTTGCTAAATCTTGGCAGGATTGTAGCTAATGATTTGAAGCCAAATTTTTATTTTAATATAAATATACATTTATATTTACATTTTAAATAAAAAAAATTGTTCTCTTTAACTTTTTATATTCAGTGTTAGTAACGATAATATCTTTGTAAAGGTATTAAACAACCGTAAACAAAAAAGGAAGTTTTAGAAATCGT
Source organism: Theocolax elegans (assembly GCA_026168455.1). Classification (NCBI taxonomy): domain Eukaryota; kingdom Metazoa; phylum Arthropoda; class Insecta; order Hymenoptera; family Cerocephalidae; genus Theocolax; species Theocolax elegans. Next base: position 62,632,094 of record CM047431.1, on the reverse strand, counting down.
TAAAAATTTGTAAGAGTGTGATTTTTAATTATATTAAAGGTATTAAAACAGTATTCTATTGAGCCAGTAAATTAGCGACCGTCGTTGCACTTTACAGAACTGACGATAGATAAAATTCCAGATACATCTACTTTACTTAATCACGTGACATCGATTATTAATTAAATTTTGACATTATGTCGCATATAATGTGTCGTTTAAAAAAAGTGCTGAAAAGAGCAAGGGTTCTCTATTCGGATACTTGGCAAGTGGGAATGTAAATAGTATTGTAACGCTTGTTGTCCGTCTACAGTGGGTGTCGTTCTGGATAAAGCCCGAGGCAGCTCCAGCCCGTGTAACCCTGGGTGTGACCTCGCTGCTGACCCTCTCGACGCAGCACGCGAAGAGCCAAGCCTCGTTGCCGCCAGTCTCGTACCTTAAAGCCGTCGACGCGTTCATGTCGGTCTGCACGGTGTTCGTGTTCATGGCGCTGATGGAGTACTGCCTGGTGAACATCGTCCTGGTCCTCGGCGAGACGACCGAAGCACCCGCTCCGAAAGCTCCCCCGGCCCCGCCCCCACCCTCGGCCGGTGGCGGTCCCGACTCCTCCAAGATGGACAAGATCTTCGACATCGCCAGCAAGGTAACCGGAAGAGAGTCCTCGGCTACGAATGATTGATCATTGATCGTTCCTACAGGAGAACGCGATGTTGCTGTCGGGTCGTTCCCGGAGGTCCGTCGCCAGCGCGGCCTCGTCGACACCGCTTCCCCCGACGCCCCCGCCCCCGCCGCCACCGCCACCACCCCCGGCCGCACCGTCAGGACCACCGGGACCCAATAAGCTACAGCGAGCCAAGTTGCGGGCCATCAACATCGACCGGGTCTCGCGGTTCCTCTTCCCGGCTCTCTTTACCTGCCTCAACGTCACCTACTGGATCCTCTTCTGGAAATACATCTAAACTCGAGGACTCGAGGACTCGAGGCTCACCTCGCTCGTTGTAAATAAATCGACGCAGCCTCGTGCGCGTTTGGGGGGCAGGTTTCGCTCTCGCGACAAGACTTTTCTGGGGCCGTTGAAACCTCGTTCTCTGGAAACCAAACCACTTCCTTCGTTCGGCTCGCCGTATGATCGACGACTCTCGATGCGATCCTTTGAATGCACGATTACTCGTCCCGTTCGTTCGTTTGTTCGCTCGATTATATATCCCCGGGTGAGGACCGATTACAGCCATGGGATTCGGAAGTAAGAGCGAAGGCGAGCTCGTCGAGCGCGAAGGCGTCTAACTCGATCCGTCCAATGATTTCCGAATGAAATCCGATTGAAATCCGAATGATATATATTTTCATCTCACGAGTACTCGTGTATTCAAATGCCCGCAAGGCTTACCACTGATTTTTTTTACGATTTATCGATTTATCATCCGACGCTCGGTTTTGGTACAGTAAACAGTCGGTAAAACAGACACTCGACTATTACCGATATCGATACATACATACATACATATATATATATATATGTGACACGCGACGCTGATTAAGGCTAAGATCCTTCAACACTTTCGTTTAACGATTCTATTCCGGTAATGGCGTTGTAGTGCTTATACCGAATACTCTCGTAGTAATCTTTTGAAACAATTTACAGGGATAATCTATCAGTACTATTTACAATAAGCCAAAACTAAATAAAATCTATAGTTACCTTTCAAATTTCCAACTGCGCAAATACTTATAGGCATCTACGAAATTTCATTGATATTCGCGCACACGCACACTAGCCACTCTCCAAACAATAAATAGTGACGCAAAACAGCGTTTTAAATATTTTCATTAAAAATGAAGAAGAAAATATCTGCATTTTAACAATTGAAACTTCAAAGTTTGTAATACACAAAAGTAACAAATACATTTAAGGAGTACTCATTTTTTTAATAGTATTGAATTTGAAGTGTATTTATATTTTACAAAATCGCAATAATTTTAAAAGTAAAAATATTCTTCTTTGTTAAAAAAGAGAACTTATAGGAAGTTCCTACATTCCAAAAATGTGTATCACAGTATCTACGTTTCGTATCGATTTTTTTCTACTTTCGAGGTTCTAGAGTGGCATACAGTATTCGGATTATTGTTTAAAAATCGATTAAATGGAGTTGAATCGGTTTGAATGAAAAACAATTGTATATATATATATATGTGACACGCGACGCTGATTAAGGCTAAGATCCTTCAACACTTTCGTTTAACGATTCTATTCCGGTAATGGCGTTGTAGTGCTTATACCGAATACTCTCGTAGTAATCTTTTGAAACAATTTACAGGGATAATCTATCAGTACTATTTACAATAAGTCAAAACTAAATAAAATCTATAGTTACCTTTCAAATTTCCAACTGCGCAAATACTTATAGGCATCTACGAAATTTCATTGATATTCGCGCACACGCACACTAGCCACTCTCCAAACAATAAATAGTGACGCAAAACAGCGTTTTAAATATTTTCATTAAAAATGAAGAAAAATATCTGCATTTTAACAATTGAAACTTCAAAGTTTGTAATACACAAAAGTAACAAATACATTTAAGGAGTACTCATTTTTTTAATAGTATTGAATTTGAAGTGTATTTATTTTACAAAATCGCAATAATTTTAAAAGTAAAAATATTCTTCTTTGTTAAAAAAGAGAACTTATAGGAGGTTCCTACATTCCAAAAATGTGAATCACAGTATCTACGTTTTCGTATCGATTTTTTTCTACTTTCGAGGTTCTAGAGTGGCATACAGTATTCGGATTATTGTTTTAAAAATCGATTAAATGGAGTTTGAATCGGTTTGAATGAAAAACAATTGTATATATATATATATATATATATATATATATATATATATATATATATATATATATATATATATATATATATATATATATATATATATATATGTGACACGCGACGCTGATTAAGGCTAAGATCCTTCAACACTTTCGTTTAACGATTCTATTCCGGTAATGGCGTTGTAGTGCTTATACCGAATACTCTCGTAGTAATCTTTTGAAACAATTTACAGGGATAATCTATCAGTACTATTTACAATAAGTCAAAACTAAATAAAATCTATAGTTACCTTTCAAATTTCCAACTGCGCAAATACTTATAGGCATCTACGAAATTTCATTGATATTCGCGCACACGCACACTAGCCACTCTCCAAACAATAAATAGTGACGCAAAACAGCGTTTTAAATATTTTCATTAAAAATGAAGAAAAATATCTGCATTTTAACAATTGAAACTTCAAAGTTTGTAATACACAAAAGTAACAAATACATTTAAGGAGTACTCATTTTTTTAATAGTATTGAATTTGAAGTGTATTTATATTTTACAAAATCGCAATAATTTTAAAAGTAAAAATATTCTTCTTTGTTAAAAAAGAGAACTTATAGGAGGTTCCTACATTCCAAAAATGTGAATCACAGTATCTACGTTTTCGTATCGATTTTTTTCTACTTTCGAGGTTCTAGAGTGGCATACATATTCGGATTATTGTTTTAAAAATCGATTAATGGAGTTTGAATCGGTTTGAATGAAAAACAATTGTATATATATATATATATATATATATATATATATATATATATATATATATGTGACACGCGACGCTGATTAAGGCTAAGATCCTTCAACACTTTCGTTTAACGATTCTATTCCGGTAATGGCGTTGTAGTGCTTATACCGAATACTCTCGTAGTAATCTTTTGAAACAATTTACAGGGATAATCTATCAGTACTATTTACAATAAGTCAAAACTAAATAAAATCTATAGTTACCTTTCAAATTTCCAACTGCGCAAATACTTATAGGCATCTACGAAATTTCATTGATATTCGCGCACACGCACACTAGCCACTCTCCAAACAATAAATAGTGACGCAAAACAGCGTTTTAAATATTTTCATTAAAAATGAAGAAAAATATCTGCATTTTAACAATTGAAACTTCAAAGTTTGTAATACACAAAAGTAACAAATACATTTAAGGAGTACTCATTTTTTTAATAGTATTGAATTTGAAGTGTATTTAATTTTACAAAATCGCAATAATTTTAAAAGTAAAAATATTCTTCTTTGTTAAAAAAGAGAACTTATAGGAAGTTCCTACATTCCAAAAATGTGAATCACAGTATCTACGTTTTCGTATCGATTTTTTTCTACTTTCGAGGTTCTAGAGTGGCATACAATATTCGGATTATTGTTTTAAAAATCGATTAAATGGAGTTTGAATCGGTTTGAATGAAAAACAATTGTATATATATATATATATATTATTCTATCTAACGAAAATATTTTACGTTGATAAAGTTTAGTATGGCATCCTCTTACACGTGCCTATGGCACAATGTATCCAAAGAATTATCTATCCACCATAAAATTGTCAAAACTTCTGGTGAACGTTCGTCGAATATTACGAAGACAGCCAAAAAATCAAGTATAAATAATTAAACTTAATTACGAGATTAGAACGCGTACCTCGAATACTTTTAAAAATACAAAGAATATTCCAAAATTAGGCTTTTTATTTTTTTATTTATTAGGATATTTTATTAAGGGGTGCAATGTTGACTAAAGCGTAGATAAATATTTTATATAATTATGTTTTTGCAGTTAGAATTAATCAGTTATAATAACTTATCACCACAATAACCGTAAAAGTACTAAAACTACGCATATCAGGGGTGAATCCGATAACCAAGGAGGTAGATAAACTGCTTTTCAATTTCTTTCCTCGTATCAGCGTATAATACGTCAATTAAACTTTCAGTCATTAAACAACTTCACACCCCTTTATATCGTAATTTTTGGTTTTTAAGATTGATATGGGGTAAATTTATAGTATATCTATAAAACTATTATTTAAATCGCGTTCCATTCATTTCTCTTTTGGTTCAAAGTTATACCGTTCAAAATAGGCTGATTCGGTCCTTTTATAGGCTCCTCTCTTATCGGTGGGTATAACATTTCGTCGTTCCCCGATAAGAAGGTCCTACCTCGAATCCGTTATAAAAGGTGCTACCTCGGAGTCCAGTTATAAAAGGGATAACTCAGGAGCGAATTTCAGTCTATGATTTTAAGTTAGTATTACTGCAAGTGTAAGCTCAGCAATAAGATTGACAATTGTTTTTGGCAATTTTATAAAGATTATTTTTATTTATCTATTTTTATTTATATTATTTAGTAGTACCTATGCGTATATCATCAAAAATTTAAAAAACGTAATTCAGGTAAAGTTATTATTTTAGTTTGAATATATTTTAAACTGTTTCTCTTTTATATTTTAATCTCCAAAATAGAAAATACGTCGACATATATATTACTAAACTTGATAATTTCATATAGATTCAAGATAATCATTGATAAATTATAAAATTATAAATTATACTACTGCAAAAGTTAAAAACTAATTATATGAGTAGTAACTGCAGAAAATACATGTAAATAATAATTAAGTATGTTTAAATGATAATATAAGCTAAATGCGTAAATTTTAATAATTTCTCGCAAACTGTCATTTTTCGCAATTTTAATTTTAATTTGACAAATGTAATTTAACATTGATACCTCTTACAATTTTAAAGCATTCACCTATTCAATTTTTGGCGGTTGTCTTCGAATCATTTTGTACCTTACTAGCCATTTCTCTCCCTTGTTTAACTCTAGCGAAAAATCTCACTCCGTAAAACAGAACCTTCGGCAGTTGTGTCGAAATGTATTATAAAATTGAGTGATTTAAAACACAATTGACTAAAGTGTATATTTCATCTATTTTGTTTTAATTATAATTATTATACACACCTGTTACGGTATTAAGTTTACGATATATTATTAAATTCCGCATAAAAAAGAGTACAACGTTAAATAATAGATAATAAAATAGTATTACACACCTAGGGAGTAAAGTATTGGTCATCCTAGCACCTTAAATTGGCACCTGGCGAAGGCGAGGGTGGCACACCTTGCTATGGGATGCCATTTTACCTCCCTGGGATGTATACTATTTTTCACCACCATTGGGGAGCCGAAATAACACATTCCTTTTTCGGTGCCGGGGAATGTGGTACTTTCGGTCTACGTGTGGTGAAATATCTTTTATAAATTGCCAAAAAAACAATTGTCAATATTTTGCTGAGCTAAACCGCAGTATACCAACTTACAATCATAGACGAAAATTCGTTCCTGAGTTATCACCTTTTATAACCGACTCCAAGTAGCACCTTTATAATCGGATTCCGATAGCACCTCTTATCGGGAACGGACGACTTTCATCGTGCTTTACACGCTTTTTGTGCTCATAACACCGAACTTATGTTCGTATATCGAATATAAAAGAGTACGTCTATATATTGATAGAATTATCCATATCTTTTAAAGTGTGTGCTCCACATTTATTGTTTTAAAAATCATCGTAAAATGATACCAAGGGAAATAACGTAGTGTAAGGTGGTACAGATTGACAATACTTATAGAACAACCTCACCGGTCGGAGTAGACCTGGTGCAGTCGCCGTGTAATTCTTGCACGCTGCAATTGGGGCAGCTCGATTGTTATCTCGTCGAACGACCAGCGGCACATCCGATCCTGAAGATCATCTCGTCCGTCGTGTGCGACACTGTTTGACCGAGATTTCCTTTTGTTTTTTCGCTTCTTTCTTTTCTACTTTTCATTACCTTCCGATCCCACATGGCGTGGTGCACGCGCTCGATTTAATCGCTCTTCTCTCTCTCTCTCTCTTCTCTCTCTCTCTCTCCTCTCCTCTCCTCTCTCTCTCTCTCTCTCTCTCTCGCGCACTTCTTTTCTTCCATCGTTTTGGGTTCTCTTTGAGCTGCCAAAGAACAAAACGCATGGAAGAAAAGAGAGTGCGAGAGAGAGAGAGAGAGAGAGAGAGAGAGGAGAGAGAGAGAGAGAGAGAGGAGAGAGAAGAGCGATTAAATCGAGCGCGTGCACACGCATGTGGATCGGAAGGTAATGAAAAGGTAGAAAAGAAAAGAAGCGAAAAAACAAAAGGAAATCTCGGTCAACAGTGTCGCACACGACGGACGAGATGATCTTCCAGTGGGATCCGGATGTGCCGCTGGTCGTCGACGAGAACATCGAGCTGCCCCAATTGCAGCTCGTCAAGAATTACACGGCTGACTGCACCCAGGTCTACTCGACCGGTGAGTTTGTTCTATACCGTATTGTCAATCTGTACCACTCTTACACTACGTTTATTTCCCTTGGTATCATTTTATCGATGATTTTTAAACCATAAATGTGAGCACACACTTTAAAAGATACTGATAATTCTAATCAATATATAGACGTAATCTTTATATTCGTATATACGAATCATAAGTCGGTGTTATAGCATCAAAAAGCGTTAAGCACGATGAAATTCGTCGTTCCCCGATAAGAAGGTGCTACCTCGGAATCCGATTATAAAAGGTGCTACCTTGGAGTCCGGTTATAAAAGGTGCTAACTCGGAGTCCGGTTATAAAAGGTGATAACTCAGGAACGAATTTTTCGTCTATGATTTTAAGTTGGTACTACTGCCGGTTTAGCTCAGCAATAATATTGACAATTGTTTTTTGGCAATTTTATAAAAGATTATTTTCACCACACGTAGACCGAAAGTACCACATTCCCTCCCGGCACCGAAAAAGGAATGTGTTATTTTCGGCCTACTGGTGGTGAAAAATAGTATACATCCCACGGGAGGTAAAATGGTCATCCCATAGCACATGTTTGCCACCCTCGCCTTCGTCTCAGGTGCCAATTTACATGTGCTATGGACTGACCAATACTTTACCTCCCTAGGTGTGTAATATACTATTTTATTTATCTATTATTTAACGTTGTACTCTTATTTTTAATGCGGAATTTAATAATATATCGTAAAACTTAATACCGTAACATAATGTTTATAATAATTATAATTAAAACAAAATAGATGAAATATACACTTTAGTCAATTGTTGGTTTTAAATAACTCAATTTTTATAATACATTTCGACACAACTGCCGAAGGTTCTGTTTTACGGAGTGAGATTTTTTCGCTAGAGTTAAACAAGGGAGAGAAATGGAATAAGGTACAAAATGATTCGAATACAACCGCCAAAATTGAATAGTTGACATGCTTTAAAATTGTTTAAGAGGTATCAATGTTAAATTACATTTGTCAAATTAAAATTAAAATTGCGAAAAATGACAGTTTGCGAGAAATTATTAAAATTTACGCATTTAGCTTATATTTTTATCATTTAAACATACTTAATTATTATTTACCATGTATTTTCTGCAGTTACTACTCATCATAATTAGTTTTTTAACTTTTGCAGTAGTATAATTTATAATTTTATAATTTATCAATGATTATCTATTGAATCTATATATGAAATTATCAAAGTTTAGTACATATATATGTCGACGTAATTTTCTTATTTTGGAGATTAAAATATAAAAAGAAACAGTTTAAAATATATTCAAACTAAATAATAACTTTACCTGAATTACGTTTATTTAAATTTTTTGATGATATACGCATAGGTACTACTAAATAATAATAAATAACTAATAGATAAATAAAAATAATCTTTTATAAAATTGCCAAAAACAATTGTCAATCTTATTGCTGAGCTTACACTTGCAGTAGTACTAACTTAAAATCATAGACTGAAATTTCGCTCCTGAGTTATCACCTTTTATAACCGGACTCCGAGGTAGCACCTTTTATAACCGGATTCCGAGGTAGGACCTTCTTATCGGGGAACGACGAAATGTTATACCCACCGATAAGAGAGGAGCCCTATAAAAGGACCAGAATCAGCCCCTATTTTTGAACCGGTATAACTTCTGAACCAAAAGAGATAAATGAATGGAACGCGATTTAAAATAATAGTTATTATAGATATACTATAAATTTACCCCATATCAACTCTTAAAAACCAAAAATTACGATATAAAGGGGTGTGAAGTTGTTTTAATGACTGAAAGTTTAATTGACGTATGTATTATACGCTGATACGAGGAAAGAAATTGAAAAGCAGTTTATCTACCTCCTTGGTTATCGAGTTATTTCCACCCCTGATATGCGTAGTTTTAGTACTTTTACGGTTTATTGTGGTGATAAGTTATTATAACTGATTAATTCTAACTGCAAAAACATAATTATTATAAAATATTTTATCTACGCTTTTAGTCAACATTGCACCCCTTAATAAAATATCCTAATAAATAAAAAAATAAAAAAGCCTAATTTTGGAATACTTCTTTGTATTTTTAAAAGTATTTCGAGGTTACGCGTTCTAATCTCGTAATTAAGTTTAATTATTTTATACTTGATTTTTTGGCTGTCTTCGTAATATTCGACGAACGTTCACCAGAAGTTTTGACAATTTTTATGGTGGATAGATAATTCTTTGGATACATTGTGCCATAGGTCATCCGTGTAAGAGGATGCCATACTAAACTTTATCAACGTAAAATATTTTCGTTAGATAGAATATATATATATATATATATATAAAAGTCAATCGAAAAATTCATCAGTCAATATTTAACCGATTTGGTAGAAAAATTTATTTTTATGGTAACTTCTAAATAATTAGTCGTTGTTTTTTTGTATAAATATAGCGACTGTGCCTGGAATGTAAAAATGTAGCTTTTACATATTTCGGTTTCTCAAGTTTTAATTATGCCCAATTCAATACTTTAGATTGATAATGAAGGGAGAAATTAAATAAGTACAAATTATATAAGCACAAACAGAAATTTGAATTTCAGAACAAAGTAAAAGTAATAAAAATTGTTATTTGAAGCAACCGCTGTGTTTAGTCATTTTTTTTAAACATTTAGTAAAACATTAAAATAATGTTTACGTATAACCTTTCTGCGAGGAGTAAATTAACTTAACAATTGTTACAGATTCAATTGGCTTTTTAAAGTTTTCATATGCAATTTACAACTGATTTGTGTAAAATTTGTATAGTATTTACGAAGATAAATCTGAATTTGTTATATTTCCCACTTATCCATTTTTAATATAGAAGTCTAATAATGTCATAACTAACCTATGTTTTCTAGTTAATAAATAGCTCAAAACCGGAGAATACATATATAATTTTATATTTTAATCTAATAAATAGTTAAATAATCTGAGAAAAATCGTTTCATCCACAAAATAAAAATGGGGACATTTTTCACCTATGTCACCCATTTGTTCAGTAACTTTTACTAAAACAATCGATTTATTGCCTATTTAATAGTATACAATACTTGTACTAGGTAACTTCACCTGCCTGGAAGTGATATTCGTGTTGAAGCGGCGATTGGGTTACTACCTGTTTCATACCTACGTGCCAACATGCCTGATCGTAATAATGTCGGTGAGTAATAAGCTACACCTTTTACATATACTTACAAGGGGAGTACTATGGGAAACGGATCTTATCCTTACTTTGGTACGCCTTTTGCCGTATTACTTACCAATGGCCACTTTCACGAAAGTTATTCCACATCTATAGTAATAATTTAAATAAAAATTACTTCCACTGTAATCGCTTATAACTCAAAAATTAATATAGTGATAGACACTCAAACTAAAAACCAAAAAAAAGTTAAGTTTAAGTAGATATGGTTTGAAAAAAAGAAGCTCAAATTGCTCAATTTGGAGTAAAGTTATGAAGAAGATAAGAAATTAAAGAATTTTAGACCAAAAGAAAAAATAAATTTTTTATATTAAATTTTGGTTTAAATATCTTTAATTTCTTATTTGTTTCATAACTTTGCTCCAAATTGAGCAATTTAAGCCTCTTCTTTTTCAAACCATATCTACTTGAACTCGATATTCTTCTAGTTTTTTGTTTAAATGTCTCCCATGTAAAAAAATAGTACAGTCTATATCTATATATTAGACACAATTTATTACAGACAGAATATGTATATGAATGAACACCCATAGCCTGTATATATTCTATGTATAAAAAATTTTTTTTTACTTTTCCATATTTAGAGTTTGTATAAAGAATAAAAACCAAATTATATTTATATCAATATTACTATACAAATAAAGTAACTGCATATTTTGTATATATAGTTTATACTTAAAACGTGCATATATTTTATATATTTTTGAAGATATAAATATAATTTGGTTTTCATTCTTTATACATCTCTATATATGGAAAAATAAAAAATTTGTTTTTATACATAGAATGTATACAGGCTATGGGTGTTCATTCATATACATATTCTTTGTATAATAAATTGTGTCTAATATAGATATAGACTGTACTATTTTTTTCACATGGGCTATCTCTATTCGTTTCCGAGTTATAAACAATTAAAATGGAAGTAATATTTTTTTTTAAATTATCACTAAATGTCGAATAACTTTCGTGAAAGTGGCCATTGGCAAGTAATAACTTGGCTTTCTTCATATTTTTATATTACAAAAGACATACCAAAGTTAGGATAATAGCCGTTTCCCGGAGGACAAGTACTCCCCTTGTTAGTCAATCTCTATTGGTCAACTGTTCCGCGTGGAATATATTTTTGCTAAATCTTGGCAGGATTGTAGCTAATGATTTGAAGCCAAATTTTTATTTTAATATAAATATACATTTATATTTACATTTTAAATAAAAAAAATTGTTCTCTTTAACTTTTTATATTCAGTGTTAGTAACGATAATATCTTTGTAAAGGTATTAAACAACCGTAAACAAAAAAGGAAGTTTTAGAAATCGTTAAAAATTTGTAAGAGTGTGATTTTTAATTATATTAAAGGTATTAAAACAGTATTCTATTGAGCCAGTAAATTAGCGACCGTCGTTGCACTTTACAGAACTGACGATAGATAAAATTCCAGATACATCTACTTTACTTAATCACGTGACATCGATTATTAATTAAATTTTGACATTATGTCGCATATAATGTGTCGTTTAAAAAAAGTGCTGAAAAGAGCAAGGGTTCTCTATTCGGAATACTTGGCAAGTGGGAATGTAAATAGTATTGTAACGCTTGTTGTCCGTCTACAGTGGGTGTCGTTCTGGATAAAGCCCGAGGCAGCTCCAGCCCGTGTAACCCTGGGTGTGACCTCGCTGCTGACCCTCTCGACGCAGCACGCGAAGAGCCAAGCCTCGTTGCCGCCAGTCTCGTACCTTAAAGCCGTCGACGCGTTCATGTCGGTCTGCACGGTGTTCGTGTTCATGGCGCTGATGGAGTACTGCCTGGTGAACATCGTCCTGGTCCTCGGCGAGACGACCGAAGCACCCGCTCCGAAAGCTCCCCCGGCCCCGCCCCCACCCTCGGCCGGTGGCGGTCCCGACTCCTCCAAGATGGACAAGATCTTCGACATCGCCAGCAAGGTAACCGGAAGAGAGTCCTCGGCTACGAATGATTGATCATTGATCGTTCCTACAGGAGAACGCGATGTTGCTGTCGGGTCGTTCCCGGAGGTCCGTCGCCAGCGCGGCCTCGTCGACACCGCTTCCCCCGACGCCCCCGCCCCCGCCGCCACCGCCACCCCCCCCGGCCGCACCGTCAGGACCACCGGGACCCAATAAGCTACAGCGAGCCAAGTTGCGGGCCATCAACATCGACCGGGTCTCGCGGTTCCTCTTCCCGGCTCTCTTTACCTGCCTCAACGTCACCTACTGGATCCTCTTCTGGAAATACATCTAAACTCGAGGACTCGAGGACTCGAGGCTCACCTCGCTCGTTGTAAATAAATCGACGCAGCCTCGTGCGCGTTTGGGGGGGCAGGTTTCGCTCTCGCGACAAGACTTTTCTGGGGCCGTTGAAACCTCGTTCTCTGGAAACCAAACCACTTCCTTCGTTCGGCTCGCCGTATGATCGACGACTCTCGATGCGATCCTTTGAATGCACGATTACTCGTCCCGTTCGTTCGTTTGTTCGCTCGATTATATATCCCCGGGTGAGGACCGATTACAGCCATGGGATTCGGAAGTAAGAGCGAAGGCGAGCTCGTCGAGCGCGAAGGCGTCTAACTCGATCCGTCCAATGATTTCCGAATGAAATCCGATTGAAATCCGAATGATATATATTTTCATCTCACGAGTACTCGTGTATTCAAATGCCCGCAAGGCTTACCACTGATTTTTTTTTACGATTTATCGATTTATCATCCGACGCTCGGTTTTGGTACAGTAAACAGTCGGTAAAACAGACACTCGACTATTACCGATATCGATACATACATACATACATATATATATATATATATATATGTGACACGCGACGCTGATTAAGGCTAAGATCCTTCAACACTTTCGTTTAACGATTCTATTCCGGTAATGGCGTTGTAGTGCTTATACCGAATACTCTCGTAGTAATCTTTTGAAACAATTTACAGGGATAATCTATCAGTACTATTTACAATAAGTCAAAACTAAATAAAATCTATAGTTACCTTTCAAATTTCCAACTGCGCAAATACTTATAGGCATCTACGAAATTTCATTGATATTCGCGCACACGCACACTAGCCACTCTCCAAACAATAAATAGTGACGCAAAACAGCGTTTTAAATATTTTCATTAAAAATGAAGAAGAAAATATCTGCATTTTAACAATTGAAACTTCAAAGTTTGTAATACACAAAAGTAACAAATACATTTAAGGAGTACTCATTTTTTTAATAGTATTGAATTTGAAGTGTATTTATATTTTACAAAATCGCAATAATTTTAAAAGTAAAAATATTCTTCTTTGTTAAAAAAGAGAACTTATAGGAAGTTCCTACATTCCAAAAATGTGTATCACAGTATCTACGTTTTCGTATCGATTTTTTTCTACTTTCGAGGTTCTAGAGTGGCATACAGTATTCGGATTATTGTTTTAAAAATCGATTAAATGGAGTTTGAATCGGTTTGAATGAAAAACAATTGTATATATATATATAGAGAGAGAGAGAGATAATTGCACGTTACAGTACATTTTAAGAAAAGATATCGAATCAATTTCCATCGAGAGATTCCATCGTATAATATTATTAGTTAGTTATTTTTCGAACGTACAAAAGCCGTGGAGAATGGAGATGAAAACGAAGGGTGTAAAAAAATTACGAGGATAAATTTTTCAAGAAGAATGAATTTATCGTTCGCTAAAGATTTTTCGATATATGTAGAGTTTATCAGGTTTTTGCGAACCAGTAAAAGCTTGGTCTCCTCGGGAACGAGCTAGATCGAAGCCTTCACACTGGACGAAGAGTAAAGCCTATAGTTTAATAAACCATATTGGTTTGCAAAGCCCGATAAATTCTATACATATCGAAAAATACAAGGATAGAATTAATCAATACGGAATATATATATATTAACTGTTAAGACATTTGAAATGTTTATAAAAAGTTATAAAATTGTCAGGGTGCGCGAATACAAAAATAAAGTATATACACACATATAAATTATATTAATTACGTTCGCGATGCATTACCGATCCAGCTAGGGTAGTTGTAATGTATTACTGCGATGTTGAAATTAACAGATCAAAGAAATTTTTATCAAAATGAAAATTCGATAATATATTTTAAATATCAATAAAGATATAAATTATTTTTTAATAAAATTATTGAATATATATCTAGATATTTGACTTATTCGATTCAATTAAAAGCATGCATCGATTGTATCGATGATGAAATATTTAAAAAATATATATTTAAATAAAACGTAAATTATTAATTTATTACTAAATACGCGTTGGTATACAAACAATTTCCATTATTTTTATTGATTATTAGTTAACTGCAATGTTGTAATCATTGCTCTAAAAAAATATATTTTTGATCCAAGTGAAATTCTGGTTAAATGTGCCTCAAGAAGAAAATCCGGTTGGTCCAATGCGATTCCTTTATAATCAAGAGATATCTGATTGATTTTAGAATATCGATCTTTTTGAGTTGTAAGTGTATCTCATTTTTTACAAAAAGAACAATATTAAAGAAAACAACGCTCGATTATAGAAGAATCTGTTTGATTACAGAAGAATCACATTAGAGTAAATAAATTTTCTTCCTGAGGTATATTTGAGAAGAATCCCGATTAGATTGAATTAATGTTTCCGAAATAGATGGGTAAATTCTACATGCAAAAGCAAATAAGCTGTTAAAAAACTGTAGCTGTCTGTTAGCAGTTTAAGTTGCATTTAATGTCATATATAGTGAAAACTGATTGATTTCGAGATAAAGAGCTAATAATGAAAAAATATTATTTCTCGAAGTTAGGATAACACTTGAACAAATCATTGTTAGATTATGTAATATTTAAAACTATTTCCTCGAGGTGAAAATTTTCATTCAATTTGTTGACGAAGCATCACTTACGTAACACATGTGTTTACAACAATTCAAAATTACACTTGCGTGTAGATTTGCAGTAATGCCTACAGTTACCCTAGCTAGATAACGCGCAACTCGAACATTTCGTCCAAATTGTTAACATTGCTCGATAGTCGTCTATTTTTAGCGCAATTATTCTCGAAAACGCTATTTTAGATTGAAAAACTAAGAGATGAAAGGTGTCCTTACTTCTGAAATTTATTATAAGTGCTAGTGTAAATTCTAAAGTATAATACTCATAAAAAATAAATCAAATTGTTCGCTATTTTCTATTTAAGGAAGTGGCATACCCAATAAATTACCGACTGAGCAAATATAGATAATTATTATATTTATTTTAAAAAATACGCAAATTTATGGAAAACTCGAATAAAAAACTGCACTAGATAATTAAATACTAATAAGTCATTCTATAATAAGTTCCAGGTCAATACAACAAAGATACTCTAAAAAATTTCTGTACACCGAAAAATCAGGGATAATCGTACATTTTCGGTGCAGAAATTATAGGGTGTCTTTGTTGTATGGACCTGTAACTTTGTAGAATTACTTATTATGCAGTTCTGTATTCGGATTTTCCATAAATTTGCATATATTTTTAAACAAATGTAATAATTATCTTATTTTGCTCGCTCGGTAAACTACCGGGTATACCACCTCCATCAAATTTAAATTTCATTAAGTAAGATGTTCTCTTTACTTTTATTTAAAATTATTCAAAATATGTTTAAGAAGCCAGGGTATTATTAATTTATTGTCAATAATTTACAATTACATATCATTGTAAGTTCGTGATTTTTTTAACACTTCCGATTCATTACTGGTTAAGTTTATCAGAGTCTGTTCTAATTTAGTAACTGAATTATTTATACTTACAAAGAACTTCAAATCAAACGTTTCGTATACTACATAACTTTGTTTCCCGATCAAACGATTTTTTTCATTGTTTTGATTTGAAATAATAAATACTTTGATTTCGATTGATTCTAGGAATATTACGCCTGAACTAGCTAAATTCAACTTAAAAACTAGTTTTATTAATTGTATAAGATTATAGATTCTAGTTTTAACCAATGGAAGACACATTACGCGTACAATATGAAAGTCTGCAGAAATAAGCTTTCTTGTGTTAGATTTTTATACGACGGAGCATCTTGTAAGCTTTCATGCTGCACGAGTAATAATCTAATTGATGCATTTTGGAAATTTTTTTTTAAAAACAGTGCATCTTAGTGAATAATTAAGAATTTTTTATCATTAAATGATCAATAGTGATACATACATTAAATAAACCAATTGAATTATGCAAGTAAAGTCTCGATTATAATACAATTTAACCGAGATTTTTGTGTTTATTCTATGAAAAATCGTTTCATCATATACCTATACCTTCTGGCTGAATTTCTTATATCTAGTTTCTACTTCTCTTAGCCCACTTTAAATATTTTCATTTTTACCAAGGATTATTTCTATTAAGAAAATCTTAAATATGTCACATTTCTAATGAGTCATAAATTATTTCGGAAGTTCTTTAAAATAATTTAAAAAATATATATTAAAGAAATACGTTAGACCTAGAAATCGTAATAACACTTGGCACGAAACTGAACCTATTTCCTCTTTATAACAATATGTTAAAAAACGTTCCGATTAATTTAACGCGCGGCAAATACTCAACGTAACTTGAAAACCCTCGATTTAAATAATTATAATTTTCGTTGTCGGGGTTACACAAATACCGAACGTCAAACGATGTACTTCCGAATTGATCGCGAGAACAAACAAAAAGATCGAGTTATCATGTATACCTTCGTATAGCGTATATACTATCAACTCAGCTTACATCACAAGACCGAATGTAAGACAAAGAACTTTTCACTACGTTTGACTTTTTTTCTACCAACAAGGAGAGAGAGAGAGAGAGAGAGAGAGAGAGAGAGAGAGAGAGAGAGAGAGAGGGAGGGAGATGTGCGTCGACGAAGATAATCGTTGCTTGCTAGAAAATCGAAGAGAAGCTAATCTGTATAAGATCAAAGTAGTCGAATAATTTTGGGCAAACCGTTAATTTTGTAAACTACAAATCTCTTTCTCTGAAGATTGATAACACGTGCATAATCAGCTGTAAAACAGAATAATCGAAAAGAAATACATAATGCAAGAAGAAAATATAGAAAACGCTGTTGACTATACCGCGCGAGCACGAGCATACGCGGCTGCTCCGTAAAATGTAAGAGATATAAATCGTTGTATAATTTAAGCACTGGTGGAAATACAGAATAATAATAATTTCAAACGTCTACGAAATCACATGTTAATTTATTATATCCCATATGTATACATACAGACAGGCACACACTGATATACACCTCCGTGAAGAGAAAACAGGTGATTCCTCATACCGAGTACGTATAATTGCAGTAAATTTTTAATCGGTACAATATAACAGTCGGTATACGTGATGGACTAAAAAAAATATATATTTTTGATCTAAGCGGAATTCTTGTTAAATATGCCTTAAGAAAAAAATCCGGTTGGTCCAATTCGATTCCTTAATTTATAATCAAGAGATATTTGATTGATTTTAGAATATCGATCTTTTTGAGCTGTAAGTATGCTATATCTCATTTTTACAAAAAGAACATTCCGCTCGAATTACAGAAGAATTGCATGTTGGAGCAAACAGATATTCTTCTTGAGGTATATTTAACAATAATTCCGCTTAGATATAAAAAATCTATTTTTTGAGTATGAAAGGCCACCGGCTGTAAAGAAGTAGTTAATAAAACTTGATATCTCAAAGGATAAGCGCAGGAGGGAATTTATCGACCGAGTCGATAATCCCCACCACGCTCGGTAAGACGAGGGAGGGAAAACAAGCGCAAGCTCATCTCCCGGGTGCTGCGCAGGACCAGCGATATTGATTACGACGGAAGAAAGAGAGAGAGAGAGGGAGAGACGGCGTCTCCGGCGGAGTCGCGACTACTCGACTGCTTGTGGTGCTGCTTACGTGCTTACCTCGTCTTCGGAGTCAGGTTAGTGCCTATACGATACGTAACCTCGTTTCTTCTTTCTTCTTTCTTCTTTCCCCGACTCACGTTGGCGAAACATCGAATGTATCGCATGTGTTACTCTTTCCTTCTAAATCCTCTATTCATTATGTTTTATTTAATTAATTAATGATAATAGTTATTTACGTATACCAAGCTCGACAAACTATTGGCAAGTCCATAGCACGTGTAAATTGACATACACGAGGCGATCGAAACTGAAGATTTTAAACACGTGCTATAAGCTTACCAATACCTCGGCTATAGTGCAGTGTGTATATAATATTTTTTTGCCCAAACAAGCTTGAAATTTGGAATTTACCGACCAAGTCGAGGCTGGTTCGAATTCGAATTTCGGGCCATTGGGCAAAAAAAAACTTACATTAACACCTACGGCTATTGACCATTCACGCGAATCTATTAATTGGCTTCCCGGGTATGAAAGGCACAATAGGCATTGTTATTGTTATTGTTGCCATCAGTATTCCGCACGAGCGAGGTGCACGCAGTGTCGTTGATTTTCCTTTTTACTCCTCTGTATATCTCTATATACTGATAAACCGAAGGAGACGGACAAGCTTATAATTTAAAAGCTTATTTAAAAGAAAAATAAGAATAATATGAAGAAGATGATAGTAGGATTGAGTACTTTGTTCACTAGATTTTTAACATTGCCCGTTGTCTCACACCGTTTCACGACTATTTTCGCGTCCACGTGTTATGATAAATCTAAATGCTTATACCATTATGATTATTTATTTACCTTTACCGAATAAACGATTAACTTCCTGTCGAATGCATCGTTCACAAATCAATCAACTGGCTCTCAGGTTTCGTGAGACGAAAATTTCTTCTTCTTATTAAGAATACAAGGTAATCGTTGAAATTAACGGGATGTGAAAGTTGAATTGTTACCGACCGAGTCAATAGATCCGAAAATACAACTTTAATTGAATTAATACGGTTAATTATGAACGAACAAATAAGGACATCATTTTTTTCAAATGAGTATTAATTATTAACCTGCTAAATTTCATACTAAAATATTAATTTCATTAAATAAGTCTGCGGAAGAAAATATTATAGTCGTAATTTTCTGTCGCAGATTTATAGAGATTTCTTAATGCGTCAATGCATTTGTTTAAAATTTATTAGTTACAGGCAACATTAAAATACGAAGAGTAACAATGTCTTGGTCGGTTCGTAATTAACCATATTTATTTAGATAGAGTAATATTGTTCGTTTGAATAGAAGCGGTTGGTCGGTAACAACTGATTGTGAGCATGACACTGCATCCCCTTAAATATAGAGAATGTACAGTTTCTGGTTGTACGTTGTCCAAAGTTAGAAACTCATTTGGTGTTTAAGGTTGTAGCCGTCCAATGTTTACCACCGAGAAGCGGAGAGGAGAGCTAGCCGATATAACCTTGAAATTAGAGGGGTAATAAAGGTTGGGAAGACCAGAAGAGCAGCAGTGGCGGCCTCTGCGCGAATGACCATGAGAAGACGGAGGTACGACCATGGAACGGGCAAAGGCGTCCTGGACGAAGAAGCTCGTTGTAGGATCCTGTTTCCTCATCGTGTTGGGGTACCTCGTCTTCGAGAACTCGTGCATCATAGGGGGATTCTCGAGACGAGTCGTGTTGCGGAGATTTGCGAGCGTTGGTGCTCAGTTCGAGGGGGCGCGACGAATATCGGAAGTCGAGGAGATTCCGCTCGACGACGCTCGGAGCTTGGACATGCGGATGACCAAGGTGCAGCTCGTTCCACTCTGGCCGAACAATGATACCTTCAAGGTAATATCCTCTCGGTTTGTCTATTATATTTGCAGTTAGATTTATTACAGAAAAGATGTCTAGACTAGTTGGTTGGTTCATCTGATTGCAGGATGGTGTGGATGCCCCGTTGAAGTACAAGGTGTTGCGACGGCAAGGTCTGATAGCGACTAGGCAACTACCGAGCGCCTTGATCATCGGTGTGAAAAAAGGAGGCACCCGGGCTCTTCTCGAGTTCATGCGTCTTCATCCCGACATACGCGCTGCCGGTTCGGAGGTCCACTTCTTCGACCACCACTACGGCAAAGGGTTCCACTGGTACAGGTAGTCGAATTCACTTAACTTTACACGTATATATAGTACGTGGTAGTGAACGAACGTGAACGGTCTCGTTGATTGCGCAGACACCGAATGCCGGCGACCCTCGAGGGGCAAATCACGATGGAAAAGACGCCTTCTTACTTTGTGACCGCGGAGGCACCCAGACGGGTCCAGCACATGGACCCCGGGACGAAGCTGATCGTCGTAGTTCGCGACCCCGTGACCAGGGCCATTTCAGACTACACCCAAGTAAAGAGCAAACGCGCCGAGATGCCCAAGTTCGAGGAGTTGGCGTTCCTGAACGGGTCACAAGTCGTCGACACGAGCTGGGCACCCCTCAAAATAGGCGTCTACGCGAAACATTTGGACCGTTGGTTGACGTACTTCCCTCTCTCCCAATTCCTCTTCGTCTCGGGTGAACGACTGATCGCTGATCCAGCCGTCGAGATCACCAGGGTCCAGGATTTCTTGGGTCTGAAGCGCCTCATCTCGGAGAAACACTTTTACTTCAACGCCACCAAGGGATTCCCTTGTCTCCTCAAATCGGAGGAACGTGCCACACCGCATTGCCTTGGTAAGACTGATTCCTTTGCGACTTTCTTGACTTACACTCAACGTTGTTACCAAACCTCTGTCTCTTTCGTCTATCGACAGGTAAAAACAAGGGCCGCAGTCATCCTTACATCGATCCCATCGCCATCCGTCGTCTTCGGGACTTTTATCGTCCATTCAATCAACGTTTTTACCAACTCACGGGTATAGACTTTGGCTGGCCGTGATATCCCTTTTTTCTACAACGAATATACCACAGTCCAATGATACTTACCTATCCATCCAGTTCGGTTCCCGCAGACGGGCCGCATTGCCAATGGATAAGAAGACGAAGACGAAGACGAAGAAGAGGAAACAAATAAATAAATAAATAAACCAACAGTCAATTGATAATATCGATAAGAGAGAGAGAGAGAGAAAGACGTTTATAAACGTATTTAAAAGTATTTCGGTGCCTCTAACACGGTAATCGATCCTTCCACTTTTCGGTATCGCATTATCACTATTATCATTATTATCATCACTCGATACGGTAACGAGATACATATCGTACACGCGTACACTCCGGAAGTTTAAATTTTTCGCGGCGGTATGATCGATATATCGATAGTACACATACGTAAAACATATGGTATTTTATACGAGTCAGTATTAACCCTTGCTAGATTTTACTCGAATTCGTTCGCGAGTATATATACATACATGTATATATATAGATTCGCGCGCGTTTATTTCAGTATTATTCGAAAGTATAATTGTTGATACAATATACGTATACATATATATATATATTCCGAGCCGTTGTTGTTACCGTTATCGACCGAGATGTATATATCTATATATATATATAGAAGGAAAGGGGTTTCGTTAATACGCGCGCACATGGTAATTTATTTATTTATATATATAGATAAGTATATATAACGAATAACGACGCGACGATAATGCACGAACGAATAAAATATCGCACAAGGTAAAAGCGTGTTTACGTATAATAAACACATCTTTATATATACATATATATATAGGGATTCGTAATTTCGTAAGCTCACGCGTAAGGGCGCATATCAAAATACGACGAGGTCACGTGATACTTCCAAAGTAATTTTTTACCAATCGGGCAAGCGAGACAGCTCGTTCAATCCGTTAGATCTGTGTAACAGATTCGTTTGTCTCATTTAGTTTTAGATCGTATAGGAATTAAAAGGGAATGATGATTTCGTACGCACTCCGGGGGAAGGTTTTTCTTGGGACTTAATTGGATTATATTTTAATTCCGAATTTTCAGGTCTGAACGTTTCGTTCGTCATCGAACCGATTCGACAAATCGTTATAAAAAATTGATAATTATAATTACTTTCGTTAAAAACTGAGAACGTGTATATACGTTGTTTCAAATTATTTTTGTTAAAAAAGTTAAATATTACGCGTTTATTTTGTTCTTCTTTTGGGTACTATTGTAATTTCACCTTGTACACGATGTATATTACCGAAACGTTGTTACCGACGTTCACGTTATCCAATAATGCGTTGATCGTGCGATCGAATCTTGTGTACAAGTACGTGTAAACCGAAGGGATTGCGTCACGAAATAAAGAAACATGTGGTCATTGTGTTGAACAAGCATTATATTTATAAATATATAACCATCGTACAATTACGTAATTATTTACCTAATTTATCAACGAGTAACTCTTTTTTTTCATACATTCACACTCTTTTTCTTTCCTTATTTTTTTTTCTATTTACGCTGCGCCGCGATTCGATGGCTATTTCTTCTTTGACGGTAAGTATTATCGAATGTAGATTTGATATTGCGATTACGGTTACCTTTTCTTCCAGGTGCGTTTCACGTAAGTACAATTTACGTTGTATTTGTCTTTTATCGTTCGTTCCAACGTAGCTTCGGTGACACCTAGGAACTCTGGAAGATTTTCTATTGCTCTCGTAACATTTTGTACGTAATTTAGATCAACGGAAAATTTAGATGAACGAACGTATTATCACACCGAAAACATTTTTCTATTAAAAATTGCGATATTTTTTTGGTTGCGTAAGGACGTATACCTTTTAGTTAATTACGAAAACGTAACTGTAATTATCGTTGTAAATTAAATTATGTGAGAAGAAGTGACGCGCACCCAAACCTTTACCTGGCGAGCGTCATACATGACAACTTTTCCTAAAATAATCGATTTTTTAGAATAAATCCAATAATTATTCTATACTTATTCGGCTCGGTAACAATCACGCATCCCACTCCATTGACATTTAACATATAGAATATATTAAAAATAACAATAATTAAAATATGGTATCTCTTCGTTATTATAGAATATATAGTCGGTTTTAATGTACCATTATTCTCGGTAAATTAAAATATACGAGGTGGTTTAAGTACCTGAAGGGAATGGCATCTTCTACGCATATATTACATTGCTACCGACCGAACGAAATATGGTAATTATTACATTTAATTGACTATCTATTACTGTACAGTATTTCGTGAAATATACCTAAATTCAGAGGCACTAAATCGTTAAACAATTTATTAATCTACTTTATTTATTTGCGAAAGGATGCACGATAAGTGCCGGTTTCCCATAAAATCGTAGATTTAGTTTAAAGGGGTGGCATACCTGATGAGTTACCGACCGAGCAAAAAAGATTAATTTTTGCATTTATTTAAAAAAATATACTATTTTATGCAATAATAAGTCATTCTACAAAGTTTCAGGTTAATATAATAAAGGCATCTTAAAAGAATTTTTGTACCGAAAAATCAGGGATAATCGTAAAGTATCGATGCAGAAATTTTCTAGGGTGTTCTTGTTGTATTAAACTGGAACTTTGTAGAATTACTTATTATTTTATTATCTCGTGCAGTTCTGTATTCGGGTTTTGGATAAATATGCGTATTTTTTTAAGTAAATGTAATAATTAACTTTTTCTGCTCGGTTGGTAACCTACCGGGTATACCACCTCCTTAATAAATCGAATAATTAACTTACACTAGTCGGTCGGTAACAATATCCGATACTCCATCCCCGTCCAACTGATCATCGCTAATCAAACTTGACAGACATATCGTCGGTACTCCCAAACTTGATTAAAAAATATTGTATACTCTTCTCTTTCCGTATCGATCGTATATACCACCTTAATTTACCAAAAAATACTGCTCACTTCACTTTATCCTATTTATGTACACGTATAATATATACACTTTATGTATATCCGCATACTCCCATCGCAAGCACGCATGCACGCACACACACACGGATCTTCTCACTTTATACAAAATTATCACAGAATATCTTATACGACTATGTAAAAACTACATATAATGCATCGTGTAATGTTTGTACACTGATTGCCGATCAGCTTCTCTTTTTTTTGTAACTAAAATCTGAATTACGCGTTCGTATCACCAAATATCACCACGATTCGATTTTACGCATCTTGGTTTGGAAACCGTGGTGTTGCAGGTGGAAAAGTCGGCACTTTTACAATATTATATATCAATAAATAGCCTATATATATATATAGGCTATTCATATTATACGTATAGAGACTGGGATTTATGATTTATTTTCGCGATAAAAAATATATCTGAGTGTATAATAATTTACGTAAAGTACTATCGAGTGATCTTCGTAGAGAAAGAGCCAGAGGAAGTAATAACGAGCATACGAATCCCTACTCCCCTCCGCGTCGATTAACGCCTTGGAAATACTCGATTGTTTATTTTTTTGATTCACTGATGAAAGTACTACGCACAATCGAGCGCAGGTGCGATCGCGTCCTTTATGTATGTATATATACATTGTTGACGGATTAATACATATGTCGAAAGTCTCAATAGTTGGACGAACGAAACGTTTTATCGTCACGAAGGCAACGCCCTCCTGGTGAATGGAAATTTGTAGGAAATTCCCAATTTACGAGGAATCGACGAGTCTCAGGGCAGCACGACCGTTTGTTTGAGATACCGTGCGGCACGCTCCTTCAGCAAATCGTCCAATCCTTCTTGAGTGTAGTAGACGACAAAGTCCTTGGGCGCGACACCTTCGAATACCGCGTAAACCGAGGGTTTCAGGTTGTAGAAGTAGAGCGGCTGTCCACGAGCAGCAAAGTCTTTGGTCAGGGACTCGATAACCTTAGCCGCGGTGAAGTCCGCTCCGTAAATGTGACTGCAGTCTATCACGACCGGCATCGATTCACCGCCTTCTCGACGACCGTACTTCGTCACTAGGTTACGCACGTAATCGACCGACGGGAAGATCAGACATCGGTCGGGTGTCAGCATCAGGTAGTCTACGTCTCGTCGGCTCTGAAAACACCAACGCATCGTTTATTCAATTATTTCTCATTTTCACCAAGTGAAAACTAACTACTTAATTCTTAGCTCTTCGAATACCTCAATTTCGGATAAAACAACTTTTACTCTCGGATCTATGTATTTCGTAATTAATTATTTTGTTTATTATCTTTCTTCATTTTTTAATTTATTTGTCAAATATAACTATACTTTTTAATAGATTATAGCATATGGGTGATTGTCGCGAAATCGGGGTTTTCAACGAGTTTTTTGACCAGGTGCGCGATCAAAATACACCTAGAATGTCAGTATTAAAGGCGACGACATTTGTAACACCATTTTCGTGATAATAACCCATATATAAAATAAATTATTATAATACATAATAATTATTGTATGCTATGTTTGTATCGAAATGAAAGGATTTTAAAACAACTTTACTTCGATAATGGTAATCATCATTCTTACTAATGACAAAAATAATGTTTAATTAATAATAAATATTATATTTTAAATCATTTCAATACGTTACGTTTTCAAAAGCTAATCAATTATTAACTATTGGAATTTGATAATTTTTAGTTATTTAAATTACATAATGTTTAACTTATTAATTATAAAAGTTAAATCCTTACTCTTCTTACAGAGTCAACAAGAATTTTATAATTTACCTTCAATTTCTCGAGGGAGATCTTTGGTCTGGCTGCATGGTACAGAATGAAAAGAACGTTTATACCGATGCCGCAAGCGATTCCAACCTCCAGTTGAAGGACCAAGCAGGCGATGAACGTACCGATACCCGGAATCAAGTCCGATTCTATTAAGCAAAGCAATTAAGATTAAGAACCTCAGAACGAGCTGGAAAAACTAACAACAAATAAACAAACTACTAACTCTTGGTTCGCCACATCGGTTTGACCACCTTCACTTCGACCATGAAAATGACAGCTGCGATAATGATGGCAGCCAAGGTGGCTTTCGGAATGAAGTAGAAACACGGAGTGAGGAATAAAAGTGCCAGTACGACGAGGACACCAGTGTAGAGACCACCCATCGGAGTCCGAACACCGGACGCGTTGTTCACCGCGCTCCTGCTCAATGAGCCACTGCCCGGGAAGCCTTGGACCAGCGAGTTACCGATATTCGACACCCCCATAGCTATGAGTTCTTGGGTCGCATCCACGGACTTTCCATTTGCTGTGGAATAATTTGATTTAGCGATGTTATTACTCAAATTACTTAGCTACAACCTCTTTGTATAGTCCACTCGTTTCTTTACTCACCGAAAGCCTTGCAAATGGCAATGTCCTCCATGAGAGCAATCAGTGGCAGTACCAGGATACCACTGCTTAAATTCGAGCACATGTCGATAAACGACACCGTGGTGTTGTCTGCTTTGATGTACCCGAATGGAGGTAATTGCATCGTAGGCATTCCGCTCGGAATGTGCCCTGTGAACGTCATGTATAAGATCTAGGTCATCGAATTTGGATAGAGGAAGGGAAAATATTTACCTATCAGGTGGAATGGCGACTCGCCCACCGGGAAGCTGTAAGCGATGCACCCACAAATTATGACTAGGAGGGCATTCCTCGATGTTCCGGTCAACCAGAGGAACTTGTTTATTACCTTGTGCTTCGTGCTGCGTAGCTCCTCCTCTTCGGGTCCGATAGTCACCGAAGCTATCGTCTGTAAATGCCAAAAACAAGATTGTGAACCTATGGATCGATGGGTGTAACACGAGGACTTTAGGTGTTTATTAGAAAAATCTACTAACCCGAAGGATCAAGAGGAATCCGATGCAGGAGACTCCTAGAGCAGCGTCGTATCCCGAAGTCTCGGACATGTGCTCACCTATGCTTCGCCACATTTGTACGAAAGTCGCGCCTTTCGCTGGTATGCCCAGTATATCTTTTATTTGGGAGGTCACGATGATCAGAGCTACGGCCGAGGTGAATCCAGAACTTACGGGACCCGACACGAAATCGATTAGAAAACCTGAAAAACGAATGACAGTCTGTCTTGATTTTGTAAATGCAATGGAAATGTAAAAATAAAATAAATAAATAAAAAGGCAATGTTAATATTTACCAAGTCCGAAGAATCCCATAACGAGTTCAATGATGCCAGCCAAAAAGCAAAGCAAAATCGCATGCTGCTGAGGATTATCGAGGTGTCCAACCGTCTGATAAGTCAGAAGGGAGATAATGGCAGTGGGTCCAAACGGCACGTCTTTGCACGAACCGAAGAATATGTAGAGGAAACACCCCAGGAAACTGCCGTACAGTCCGTACTAGTGTATTTAACAAATGCATTTTAGGTATATTAATTTACGGCAATTCCCGTATGTACATGATAAATCAAATTGATTGAGTAAATGTGATTACGTCATTTTAATGGTTAAGTCAGTGTCATATCTTTATCGTAACTTCGAGGTATGTCTTATCATATGCATAAAATATAAACAATTCTTATAGTTTGTAAGCTATATTAAAACCAAACAGGTATTTTTGGTTAAAACAATGTTTATATTATTATCAATATATACTTTGATTTTTGTTTGGTGAGCTTCATCAATTTTATTAACTGACAGACAAACTGGAGATAGTCGATCGAATAATTGCAAATACCTCAAACATTAATAGTCTTATTATTTCTTCATTATTTCTCCATTAATAATTTGTTATAATAGTCTATAGGAGCCAAGGGGGTTTTCGTGGCAGATGGAGGTCCAGTCACAAACATAAGTGCTCTAGGACTACTTTGCAGTTCGCTGATCACGGATTTCGAGGTTTTGTTTAAAAATGCGATTAGACCAACGTCTAAATTCGAATCGTGTAAATATATATTAGGTTTTCTTAAAACGATTGAAATTCATAATAGCATATCATTTGCATATCAAGAAATTGTCAAATACTCATTAATACGTTTAAATTTTCTGTTTGTTTTTCACAGTTTACATAAGCTCTACTACATATCTGTATATACTATATATCATGTATTAATTCTTCGTTTATCTATGTAACTACACAAATTGTAAGATAATGTAGATATGTGATGTCGCTAATGACTCTCCAGAATTTGATGCGACAATAAATAAATTAAATAAAAAAAAAAATAGTATAGATTATTACTTTTGACTTGTTTGTATAACAATGAAATTTACATATTTTAACCTGTACGTACGATAGTGTGAATACATTTTTAAAATTATAAAGTATTATTTTGTTTTTTCAACAATGCAGATCTTTATACAATGAAAAATAAACTTACGTATAATGCAAAACAGTCCGAATGGTAGTTATTTTACTGTACAAAGTATCGCGAACATTTAATTTTGTTTCGAAGTGTTTATTTCAAAACCTATCGTCACATAAGAATCATATACACAAAATTTTCAATTATACAATCAATAATTAAATAGTATCAATAATTTTTATAAATTTATAATATTCTATTAAATTGCAAACATTTTGTGGTGATTTCGTGCGTTTTATAAAAATGTTATTAATTTATCCAACTAAATGCTAAGACTCAGTATTTTGAACGAGAAACAAGAATTCCTACTGATTCCTCAGTATTTTACATTTTTTAATCGAGAAATATAAAATAAGTTATTTTCCCATGAATAAAGCCCTGTATTAAAAGTTATTAATTGTATTTAAACCAAGTCGTTGGTTTGATTTTATCATCCGGTGGTTTTTTAATACTGATTGTTGAAAATTTATCGGTCTTCCCGAGTCAAATGAGAAAAGGTAAGGTAAAAAAAAACTTTAGCACATTTTAACGTTTCGGTGGTCAATGCCACCCTTTTCAGACTGTGTAAAAGATTTTATTTATAAATAGAACTGTACACTCGTATAAAATTAAAAAAATAAGAAAAAGGAAATTATAATATATCCTTCTAAAATAAGCACTGTAATTTGTATATAAAAATTTCCTCGGAAGTCGATTTAAATCTCTGCTTATTTTTCCTCAATATTAACAAGGAAATCTCAAAATAGAAAAAAAAATATAAACATTACTCGCTCTCGATTCATTACTATATAAGTAGCTGCGATTTGTATATGTTTATATATTATAGAAAATTTGCATCGTGTATACATCTATTTTGATGTTTACTTGTTAATAATGAGGAAACAGAAGCGGAGATTTAAATCGACTTCCGACGAAATTTTTATATGCAAATTACAGTGTTTATTTTAGAAGGTATATAATAATTTCCTTTTTTTTTTTTTTTTTAATTGTATCCTAGTATACAGTTTTATTTATAAATAAAATCTTTTACACAGTCTGAAGAGGGTGGCATTGACCATCGAAACGTTAGAATGTGTTAAAGTTTTCTTCACCTTAACTTTTCTCATTTGATTAGGGAGTATCGGTAAATTTTCAAGAATCAGTATTTAAATCAAATTTGGAAAAAAATCAATATCAGATTATTGGATTATATCTGACTGATCATTATAAATTGCCATTGGAATTTTGTTTTTTTTTCTGAAATAGATCAAATGTAGGTGAATTTGTTCCACAGTCATGACAGAAAGGTAAATAATAAGTTTTTAACCTATTAATGAAATTTTTATGGTAAAATTTTGATAAATCTAAGTTTTAGTTCTAATTTTAGAATTAATCAATTTATATTTTTTATTTTTATTAAATTCTATCAATATAGTATGATTTTGTTGTTAACTGAATGAACAGTGTTAATGAAAAAATGTGTCCAGTCTGTATAAAGATTCTATACAGAAGCCTATACACAGGCTTTATATAAAAATGATTTTACACAGTCTATATAGCCTGTATATAAAATATTTTTTTTATTATTTTAAAGCCTTCAATGTACAGAAATTTAATACATGGTTATTATACACAAACCTAGTGATTTGATTTTTTTGGTAATTTAAAATATCTTTACCTGAAAAATGCAGAGGCACAAGATTGTATTACGTAATTAAATAAAATTAGTATGATATATTAAAAAATTACTTTCATTTAACAAACATTTATTTGACAAATTTAATATTTACCTTTTTTTCAAAATTACTTGGAGAACAACATAAATAATTTTAACCAGACCAACTTTCCTTTAATTTGTTCTACGAGTACAACGCATATACAATAAGTATAATGAATCGGAATGATATATTGCGATAAATTTATATCTAAATGAGGATTAACTAAACAATCACTTATATTTACATTGATTACACTCTTCTAAATGACAGCAAATAATTTGCAAGTTATTGATACAAAGTATAATATCGTACGAAATTGAGACATTTTCCGATATAAGAGAGAGAATTTTACCAAAAAGAATGAAGAAGACTTGTTTTGTTATTATTAATTATTATTAATGTTATTTATATTATTAATTATTCATGTTTATTCATGTTTGTTAAAAGTTGAAAGATATAGTTTCCGTGTTAATTTATTTATTTAATAAATATTACAGATTATTATTATTAATTGGATTATTAAAATCTGCAAACAAAATCGACTGTAAGTATATATGTGTCTTTTGAAAAAATTATAAATAAACAATGTATAGGCTGTATATAGGTGATGTACATGGGCTGTGTAAAATCATTTTTATATAGTATCTTTATCAAGACTGGGCATATTTTTTCAAGGTTTGTTAAATTAAAGTATTTTTTTAATATATATCATACTAATTTTGCTTATTTACATAATGAAATCTTGCGATTCTGCATTTTTCAGATACAGATATTTATAATTTATTACCAAAAAAAAAAATCAAATTACTAGGTTTGTATATAATAACCATGTATTAAATTTCTGTACATTGAAGGCTTAATTTAAAAAAATATAGGCTGTATATATAGACTGTATATGGACTGTGTAAAATCATTTTTATATAAAGCTTATATATATAGGTTTCTGTGTAGAAAGTTTATAGAGACTAGATTTGACAAGTCTTTAGACTCGATTTAATTTAGAGATGTTATAATATATATAATGATTAGCAGCCAGCTTGTATTTCACACATCTCTAAATAAGATAAATTCCGCGTTCGAGAGTTATATGGTTTCTTTTTCCTAATCAACGCAATTATTATCGATAAATATCCCTGGTAGAAAATTAAGCCTATTTCTGGTCAGAATTTCTGATAAAAATTTTTGAAAATAAGATATTGTTAGAAATTCTTTTCAGAAAATTTGCAGAATTTCTAGATATACACCAATTTAACATGTGTTGACCAGAAATTCTGGTCAGAATCTGCGCTATTTTCTACCAGGGATCAGTTTCTCGTATAAGTATATGTACGTAAATGGGAATATACCTCCGGTGGCAATCCCGCGACGTTGGAGTAAGCAAGAGATTGAGGAATGACGGTCAATCCGACGGTGATACCGGCGACGAGATCGCCAAGTGCATCTTGTCCGTTGTAGCATGGGAGCCAGGTGAGTATCGGCAGCCTCTTGTACAGATTCTTCCGACTGCAGCTGTGTCGTAACCGCCTGACTACCTGCTGGGCGCACGAACTCAACGCACCCTCGCGTTTCTTGCTCTCGTCGTCTCCTGCGTCGGGATCCTCCACCACTATTCAACAGATATATCGAGCTTGTTTTACCTAGTTATCAATTTTTTAATATTACAAATACGTCGTACATCCAAATTTTTGTCGATCGAATCACCGTATTCAACGATGCGTGTCATGATCATATACGTGATTCAACCCAACGATTGTTCGTTAAAAAAATATTGGTATAATCGGTTAGCCGCGGTATACTTACTCGATTATAAAACACAAAAAAAATAATAATATTTCCTCTTACATTCCTTCCTTATCATCGAATGCCGATATACTTATTCATCTCGCGTTTCCGTTCGACTAGATATATGTATATGTATATAATATACGTATATCGGTAAAGTAGGGAACTCGTTGGAAATGCAATTAAAAGTTGAGTCGACGAAAAGAAATTGACGACTACGTTCTCTTATCGAAATCTCGTGTTTCCAAGATAATGGTAATCGTTGCATCGTAACAATTTTTCTTTTTTATTTCAAGATAATCGTCCTCGCGTATAATTAAGATAATAAATGATGCCGGAGCGCGTACGCGTGTGCAAACGATACACTTTCAAAACTACGAAAATTCAAAATTAATTTTCATCAAAAAAAATCAAGGTACTTCGATCGCTTTTCGAAATCATCTCGCACATTTCGGATTAATTATTTAATTTTTTTTATTTCAAACGATCGATAAATCGTGGCGGTCTTTGCTCGCACTAGACTTTTTCCTTTTATCTCTCTCTCTCTCTCTCTCTGCTTCGCTCTCATTATATTTTGTCTGATAGACGTATTGACCGAAACTTTATTTATTTGTATTAAATTGTTTATTGTGCGTGCGATATTATTTTTAGTTCGACTACTATAACTTTACATTGACTATGATATGTCATATGCGCTATTTAATTATATTGTGTTTTCTAAACTGCATCTATTTTGTAATGTACAAATAAACATATAAATCTATGTATCTATCTATGTAGAGATCTACAGAAACATTAATTTATTGGATTTGAAAAAATATTTCTTCGACTATGACGGAAAAAATATATTCACTTAAAATAAATAAATATTTTGTAGATTTAAATAAACTCAACTTGATTTAAATGAAGTTTATTTAAAACGAATAAATATTTATTTATTTTAAATGAGTATTTTTTCCGTCATAGCCAAATAAATATTTTTTCAAATAGAATAAATTAATTTTTCTGTGTATACACATCTATAGATCGTTAATTCGCAATCGACAACCGGAGTGTGATTTTATTTTGTATTTTTATTAGTCGGTGCACTCGAGCGCAATTACCCGTAATAGATTAATAATAATTTACCAATTTACCAAAGACTTTATCATTAATTATTTTCGTGTTATACCTGCATAGATCTTGGCATAGGCGCCTATGCCCGAGAATAATATATTTGTCATTTGCGGGAGCGAGTGTGCGTTTGCGTTAAACGATAATAATTATACTTGCATATGCTTGTATATGTATATAAATGTACTGTACAGATAAAAGAACAAAAGTAAATTATATATATATATGAGGGAAACGAGTAAAGTTACGTGTCGTATCAGACATATATATACATATTGCGTTCGTGCGAATGGAGTATAAAGAAGAGAAAAAAAAGACAACAGAAGTCCGTCGAAATCGATAATTTACGTAACTAAACACTTTTGTTCATAATTGTCCTCTCGATATTTCAAAGAACAACTAGGTATATGTAACGAGTGCCGAGGCGTGTCGACTTTTTTTTCTTTTTCCTCTTCTTATTTAATGTTTTTTTGTCACAAATTGGCAATAGAGTCGTCGATAACGACGCGGGAATTATGAAAATCACTTAATACCGAGTTGCAATTCACAAAAGAAACGTCTACACCTTTTTTCTTCTCGCAGACGCGCGGGCATGCGTGTAATATATATACATATATACATATATACTATACACACGTTACACATTTTTCCGATAAATTTTTCTGTTTAAACAATAAGTGTGACGACCGATTCGTTGCATAATTTCCGCGGCGAGTGTCGACCAATGAAATATTTAACATTTCGTTCAGACAAGTGATGCAAATTAATGTATTCATATATACAATAAATAGAGATGTTTTGTTTTTAGATTATTTTTTTCTTTTCTTAAACTTCCTCTTCAACTTGTTAACTTGTAATTTTTATTTTGACAAACAAATCGCATCGATCGATCGATAAGTAGGCGATCGAAAGAAAATTAAAATTGTACGCAACTGTCACTGTCACAACTCGTCGCAGCACGTCATTTCAAGTCCGACGTTGAGGGTTAGACTGATGCATCGACGTCAAGAAAAATTTCTTAGTGACCAGTAAACAAGAAGTCATTTGATTGCTCGTTACTTAGGAACGTTTGTGAAATTTGCTTGACGACCAGCAAACAAATGACTTCTTGTTTACTGGTCACTAAGAAATTTTTGTTGACGCCGATGCATCAGTCTAACCCTCAACAGTCGACTTGAAATGACGTGCTGCGACGACTTAGATGAAGAGGATGAAATTGACCGAGGACCTTCAAATCTTTTGGAAAATACATGTATGTTTTTTCTTTCAGGTGTAAATCGAGTAATGTTAAATTATTTTTAATTTCTTTTCTTTTCAAATATATAATTAATATAACTTAAAAATAAAGTGTAGCAAAAGTAATCCTACACTTGCGCTATACTTGGACAAATTTGTCCCATATTTCAGCCAATAACAACATAATTTATAAGAACTTTATAGGAAGTTTGGCATAGTCTCTCGCATTAATTCGACGCTACGTCGATTGCGTCCACTTGTACCGTTAACGAAAAATTGAAAATAATGAAAATAAAAATAGTAAAAATGAGAGAGGAGAGTAGAGAGAGAGAGAGAGAGAGAGAGAGAGGGAAATGACGAAAAGTACGACGAACGAGCGACTTAATTAAAAAAAGTTAATATCGCGGTGATAGGAAAAGATCGTTAACGACGGCAACGTTATAGGGATATATGTATATATGTATATGTATACGTATAATATAGAGATAGATCCATGACAAATTGATTTATAATTAACGTGAGCGATTAGAGGGGAGCGCAAAGTTCGTAAGAGACATACGACGTGGAGTCGAGTCACATGTTTACAATCAAAGTGTTTTTCCGTGGCCGGGCGAAAAGCGCGCAATGTTAATTGACCCAAACTGCATTTTAATTCGTTCGGTCGTCTACGCTACATATATAAACATATTGTATTATATACACCGATAATACACACACACATAGCCAAATGATTGACTTACTTTTCTGGCATCCTCGTTAGCGTGCAAAATTGTTGGATATATATATATACATATTGCGTTCGTGCGAATGGAGTATAAAGAAGAGAAAAAAAAGACAACAGAAGTCCGTCGAAATCGATAATTTACGTAACTAAACACTTTTGTTCATAATTGTCCTCTCGATATTTCAAAGAACAACTAGGTATATGTAACGAGTGCCGAGGCGTGTCGACTTTTTTTTCTTTTTCCTCTTCTTATTTAATGTTTTTTTGTCACAAATTGGCAATAGAGTCGTCGATAACGACGCGGGAATTATGAAAATCACTTAATACCGAGTTGCAATTCACAAAAGAAACGTCTACACCTTTTTTCTTCTCGCAGACGCGCGGGCATGCGTGTAATATATATACATATATACATATATACTATACACACGTTACACATTTTTCCGATAAATTTTTCTGTTTAAACAATAAGTGTGACGACCGATTCGTTGCATAATTTCCGCGGCGAGTGTCGACCAATGAAATATTTAACATTTCGTTCAGACAAGTGATGCAAATTAATGTATTCATATATACAATAAATAGAGATGTTTTGTTTTTTAGATTATTTTTTTCTTTTCTTAAACTTCCTCTTCAACTTGTTAACTTGTAATTTTTATTTTGACAAACAAATCGCATCGATCGATCGATAAGTAGGCGATCGAAAGAAAATTAAAATTGTACGCAACTGTCACTGGATTCCAAGTTGGGAGAAGTTTGCAAAAGTTATGCCAAATTCCTATAAAGTTTTTTAAATTATGTTGTTCTTGGCTGAAATATGGGACAAATTGTCCAAAGTATAGCGCAAGTGTAGGATACTTTGCTACACTTTATTTTTAAGTTATATTAATATAATATTTGAAAAGAAAGAAATTAAAATAATTTAACATACTCGATTACACCTGAAAGAAAAAACATACATGTATTTCCAAAAGATTGAAGGTCCTCGGTGAATTTCATCCTCTCTGAAAACTCGTCGCAGCACGTCATTTCACAGTCGACGTGAGGGTTAGACTGATGCATCGACGTCAAGAAAAATTTCTTAGTGACCAGAAACAAGAAGTCATTTGATTGCTCGTACTTAGGAACGTTTTGTGAAATTTGCTGACGACCAGCAAACAAATGACTTCTTGTTTACTGGTCACTAAGAAATTTTTGTTGACGCCGATGCATCAGTCTAACCTCACTGTACGATGACATTGTTTTTCGTTGACACGCCTAGTCTCTCGCATTAATTCGACGCTACGTCGATTGCGTCCACTTGTACCGTACCGTTAACGAAAAATTGAAAATAATGAAAATAAAAATAGTAAAAATGAGAGAGGAGAGTAGAGAGAGAGAGAGAGAGAGAGAGGGAAATGACGAAAAGTACGACGAACGAGCGACTTAATTAAAAAAGTTAATATCGCGGTGATAGGAAAAGATCGTTAACGACGGCAACGTTATAGGGATATATGTATATATGTATATGTATACGTATAATATAGAGATAGATCCATGACAAATTGATTTATAATTAACGTGAGCGATTAGAGGGGAGCGCAAAGTTCGTAAGAGACATACGACGTGGAGTCGAGTCACATGTTTACAATCAAAGTGTTTTTCCGTGGCCGGGCGAAAAGCGCGCAATGTTAATTGACCCAAACTGCATTTTAATTCGTTCGGTCGTCTACGCTACATATATAAACATATTGTATTATATACACCGATAATACACACACACATAGCCAAATGATTGACTTACTTTTCTGGCATCCTCGTTAGCGTGCAAAATTGTTGGATATATATATATATACATAGATACATAGTGCACGGTTACGTGTAGCGACGTAAATAATTGTATCGAGCGTAACCGTTGTATTATATTATAATATGTTGTAGATAGATGTATATACTCACAGACGAAATCGGAGGATCCGTTAATTTCAGGCTGGGACCTCTCGTACGAGGGTTGAAGGTTGTGGGATCCGTTGGTCATCGTGAGATCGAGCCCTGACCCGGTGAGCGCGTGGTTCACGTAACCACCCTCGAGGCCTTTCCCCGTTATTTCCTCGGATATGCTGCTTTCCTTCTTCATTCTTAAATAACACAATAACACACACCTATTAATTTATAATTACATACATGTACCCACCAACTTTCCTTAATTGCAATACATATATATAAATATAATAACGCGGTCGTACAATTATTCTATATCATTTCAAACTGACAACCGATTACAATTACTATTTTACCACGTAGTCTATATATGTATATATATAATGTATTTCGTGCTCACGCGGAACCTTCACGGTAATCTTATTTATTTAAATACGAAGGTAATTATCTTCCTTATAAGTGGGGATTTCACAAAGACAATTTATGTACATATACATACGTTTATGAAATCATTTATTAATATATGTGTCCACGTAACAATGTGCTCGACGGAGATAAATTTTTTACATATGCTATCCGGGGTCCACGAATACTCAATCTGATTCTCACTTTTCGTAGAAAATATTACGAGATACTATTTCACCTTTATTAATTTATTTCATTCGTCATCTATATATTATTTGTACAGTT
Organism: Theocolax elegans; assembly: GCA_026168455.1. Classification (NCBI taxonomy): domain Eukaryota; kingdom Metazoa; phylum Arthropoda; class Insecta; order Hymenoptera; family Cerocephalidae; genus Theocolax; species Theocolax elegans. The sequence continues at coordinate 62,594,282 of CM047431.1, read as the reverse complement.
AAAAATCATAAATTTTAGGAAGAATTTTTGTTGCATTTACAAGAACCATTGCTTACAAAACATATAAAACCTGTATAGCTACTGTATATGTATATTTTATATGGAGGTCACATTATTGATAAGAGATAAACGTATAATAATATTTTAATATCAAGTTTGGCACGATGTGAAAATTTTTGAGTAGAATTACATAATCTCGATATTTATTAATTGACTTTTAAACATTTTTGATATACTACAATCTATCGCTAAGTATCGCATAAAAATTATTGTTCACTCGATTATTAAATTCAATCAGTTAGATATTTTTATTATCTTCAACATTTTTTTATTCTAATCAAATATTTTAAAATATTTTGAAACGCGCGTTTTAATAACTTGTTCTTTTTAAAAACGACGTTTGTAAAGTCAATAGTATCTTGTAAATGGACGAGTCTCGTGAAACAGCTGTTTCATTCAAACAAATGGGATAGTACAATGATAATTAAATACGTTTATTTTATATTTCCATTTTAAATGGCTATTTTACAGTTAACGGTAAGAATTCATGTTCGCTACGATCATTATAACTTTCATATATTTATTTATAATATCTTCCTATGTATTTTACTAAATTTTAAAAGTATATTTTATTAAATTTTATATTTAATAACGATCTTTTTCCAAATCATATTTAATTATAAAATGCCTACTAATGTATGAATTGTATATAATTCCGTCTTGTTCTTTTAATCACGACTTTTCATATTCAAAAAACAAGATTTTCGGAGACGTGTGACAAATCCAAAAATAATCATGAAAATTGTGTTTCTATATCATTAAATGTACATAATACGTACACGTGTTTTCGATGTATTATATCGTTTATTTTTCACTATTTATCGATTAAAGAATAATTTACATTTATTAAGTGTACATACACACGACAATACCTAAACATATACGTGCAAGAAAAATAGAAGATACGTACGTATATTAATCTTAAATATTTGCATTTGTAATGATTAGCTACCGATATAGCGGGGAAACTGTACATAACGAATATATATATATATATATATAAGCACACGTCGAACAGCTCGTAAATTCGTTTGACATTATCGTTTTCTGGTGAAACGAAATAACGAATGTCGATCGGTATGTATATATGTACGTGCTTTTGAAAATCGTCACCAGAGATTTTTCCGGGTAAAAAAATCGCGTCTTGGTTCGTTAATTACGTAATTGCGGATCGATAGTTTACGAGTTTTCCGAAGACGAGACCCAAGTAAATATAACCGTGATCGTAAATTATACACTCGATATTATTATTGTTGTTGTCTTTATTATTAATATATATAATATCATATGTACATGTGCAGGAAGTTATCCGTCTCAATAAGTACCTGGGAGTCCCAAGTTCGTACACACACGTGCGCGACATTTACGCGAATTTCAATACTATTACAACTTCTTTTGTTCTTCGTTTCTTTTTGTTATGTTTTTTTCTTTCATGAACGATTGAGTAATCTAGCGTCGATAAGGTAACTCATTGTAATATACATATTTTTGATCGACATATGCGAGATATCGTATAGTTATTATTAATTATGTTTAATCGAGAATTTACGGAATGTTAACTATACATATATGTATACGATAACATGCGGCGTAATTGAATGTCTATTATACCAACATTTATTACGTATCGGGAGCGCGTTTAATTTAAACATATATATATATATTTGCGTTTCAAATTTCGGATCTTATTCGTTATTCCCTGCACCCGGTTTTTCCGAATAGAATTCGTTCGATATAAAACGATATTAACGTTCGAATGGAGAAAATATGTTGATTATATTTTTTATTTTTTCAAATGGAACTGAATAATCTAATAAGAAAAAATAGACAACTTTTTTTTTATAATGAAAAGAAGTGTTGCTCGATTTTGAGAGAGAAATAGAGTGTCTTCACATTTATTTCGTTACTCGAAAAGCGTTACAAGTTCGTTGTGTAAATTAAATATTATCCTTCGTAGTTCATCACATATGTTATATAGCCGACGCGTAACCAAAATAAATAAGTATAACATAGGTAACACATAATGAGCTAAAGACATTTACTGAATAACTTTTTTTGTTACTTTTTACAAGGCAATGCTTCTATTTTTACAAATTAACTAATAAACAAAGAAATATAATTCGATAAAAAAGTAATTTATTATTTTCAATAGGTAAATTAAGCTATTACTTTATTTATTTATTAATTTTTTATAAAAATACATAAGTATTACCTCGTGTAAAAATTGAAGAAAAAATAATTTTTTACGTAACATTTTAAAGCTTCATTTCATTTGGGGGTGAATATCGGACCAACTTCCAAAATTTCGCCCGCGGGAGAAAGCTCACAATACGATTTTTAGTTGTATATGGAATAGTAAATATTTTTAATTAAGGATCAAGCTAGACGTCGGATCAAAATACATTTTAAGCTATAATTTTTTTTAGGTATTTGTATACAAAAATCAGTAAACACATTGGGTTTCTACACCGAGAAATTTCGAGTTATATATTTCTGCATTATGAAAAAAACTGCTTAATACATACTAGTCCAGAGAAAGATGTTTTTCCGATAAATTATCTAAATAATTAATATGAAAATTATAGTTCTAGGATTGTCACACTCGCACATTTACGAAACAAAATAACTCGTCTTGTAAATTTTTATACAAAAATTTGTGACAGAACCAAATAAAAAGTACCACTTTACCACGAATATCAGGCAAATTTTAATTAATTGATTATTTTCGTGTACAAATACCTAACGTGTTTATTTGTCCAAGTGAACAATCTGTATCTCGTGTGACAAAAAAATGGTCAGATTTTCCCCGAAAACCATCTCCCGTTGACGGTACGAACACGAGCACGTGACATTTATATGTATATATATATATACAAATGTGAAATCATATATATATATATATATTCTGAAGAATCGTAATAAATAAAAAATTGGCGTGGTGAGATGGTCACCACGTGACACACCGACTCTATAGTCCAGTTAAATCACATGACGCGAGCTATTTTAAACCGAACGGGCAAAACCGCACGAGTTTTTCCTATATCGTACGTATGTGTGTATATAACGTACGTTTCTCGGTATACAAATTCGACGAGTCAAACGAATTGACGCTCCGTCCGGTTAATCGAATCAAATACCATTCGTTATTTCATTTTTCTCCAATATTAATACATCACACGGCGTGTAGTACGTGCGAACGAACGCGTTTACGCTACATCGTCAAAAATCTGTCATCTCGGATAGAAGTTTTACAAGGGCTATATAATAAAAACCCTCGTTATCTCATCGTTATACAGTTTACCAGAGTTATCGAGAATATAAACCAAAGCATCTTCGAGGTGATCGTAAACAGACCTTATCGTCGTTCGCTTTTCACCGGCTAATCCTATGTGTCGTTTACGACGTGTTTGTCAAACCGAATAACAGGGAAAAAATTAACCACGCGCTTGATTGATATATATATATATATATATATACCTTGGCTACCGGCGTGCAGCATACATAACAATTCGAAATTCTATAATTATTTAAAATATTTTCTATTGTTGAAAAAGTATAACGATTCGCGTTCAAAGTGTTGACACGTTCATTCAATTGCGGCAATCCAATTTGATATGATTCATTTCGAAGTGTTGATTTGTTTTCTTTAACGAGGAAGCTAGGACGCGATCGAAAGTCCAACGGAACGTGTTCACTTTTCCGCCTCATGGGTGTCATTTTGTGATTTTTATACCGATACAATAAAATGGTACTGAGAGTTACTTGAACGTGTAGCCCTTGAAATTTTAGCCCGTTTAGCATCAACCAAACTTAAATTTATGTTCGAGTGTTCGGTTGCGCAATTATATGTAAAACGTAACACATCGATTTAGTATAAAGTTTATGTATGGTGAAAAGTGATATCAACAAATAACTGCTGTGATTTTTTTTACTAGAAACTACAGTAATTTTTCTCCGTGCAACTATTTGGGTATCGTTGGACCAAATATTTTATTTTCCCCGGATTGCTAAAAAAATCCACCAATATAGTTATAGTTCGGTCGTGCCGAAATCTCTGTCAAACGCGAAGAATAGGAACGTTCTCGAAACGCAGGAGAAAGATGAAAGACATCGCGGAAGAGAGCTCGCGATCGGTCGACCGACGGTGCAGCAGCTGGCGCAAACGGCAAAACCCGCGTGCCGAAGAAGCAAAGTGGGAAGAAAGAAGAAAAAAAAAAGTAAGTAAACGAATACGACGAAGCAATATTCATTGGCGACGATAAACAAGAGCACGTGCTCGTCGCTTGTAAATTCGCTTAATTCGCCTATGCGACGCCTCTCGCAATCTTTGATGCCGCACGCCGGTCTCGTGACTCCACTTTGGCGGTCATGTGATGCTCGCGTCTTCGACACTCCCCTTTCGCGAGCGCGAGCGCGCGCGCGACCGTTGTTGTTGTTTCTTTGTTAAACTCTCCGAGATATCAACGGCCTTCCTCTTCTTCTTCTTAGGTGATTTTAATCGTTCCGCGCAACTATGTCTCGCGATGACTCATCCTCATTTATTTACTGCATTTCTCGGTGCGTACTGCATATATCTGTATTACGGTCTATACACGTCTGTCTAGCTCGTATTGATTGTTTTAAAAAAAAAATCGAGGAAAACTATATCGCGCTTATCGTCTCGTTCGGTGCATTTCATCTTGATCGTTCGCGTCTTCGGTTTAAATATACTCTTCCGATCGTCCCTTTGTTTATAATCATTCGATAGAGCTACGCGTCGCTTACCACCGAATATTTCCTGTAAAAATGGTAACCCAACTCTGCCCGTGTGGAAATCTCCCCCACGTTCCGGGGTCCGGTCGGAACAAGATTTACGCGGCCAGGTCCTCGAAACTGTGTCAATAGCCAGCGGCACGTCGCGTCTTACGTGAGGACGTGCACGCGCTCCCGCGCATCCACTCCCCCTCCTCCCCCCTCGCTCTGAGCTCCGGGAAAATGAAATGGCGCACCCGGACGAGGTTGCGCAACCCTGGCGCCTAGTCCCGACGTTTCGTAATCCACCGGTGGTTAATCGCACCGACCTCCCCGCTCTATACCGATCAATACGCGCCCTTGTTACTCCTTTAACCCTTTTCCTCTGTACCCTCTCTCTCTCTTTATATTTTACACGCGCAAACGTGCAGTATTATTTAATTTTAATATTTCCCATCGCTTTTGGTCAATTGATCGATCGAGAGTATCTATACACACTATTTTTTTGATCAACGTGTACGCGATGATTCAAACACTATAGTATAGGAAAAAGGTGAGTTTATCGCTTCCATAAGCTAAAAAGGGAACGCGTGGCGAGATCGAGCAACGAATCAATAAAACAATCAATGAGCACGTGACGCGAAACAATCCCGGCCACTTGTGTCAATTTTCCGAGGCGCTTTCGTGTTTGCCGAGCGAGATCTATCGCCGTCTAAGCGTCAACCCACAGAGAGAGACCGAGAGAGAGAGAGAGAGAGAGAGAGAGAGAGAGAGGAAGAAGATGGCCAAGTAGGAGAAGAAGAAAGTGCCCGTTCGTCGAGAGAGACTACGCGACCAAGTAGTACAGGGAAAGAATCGGTCAGACACTCTTCTCCCGGCTATCGATCGATGGATCCATAAACATTACTACACCCAATACTCTTTACATCAACTTTAAAAACGTTCAAATCTCTATAAAATCTTGAAAAGATACGTCTCGGAAACGTCATTTTGATATTGAATATCGTCCGAATCAGTACATTCTCTTAGGAGCGATATACATTTAGATATAGCATTTACACGGATTTACGTTATAATAAATTATCTTATTTCAAAGTTATCTCAAAGCTAATACAATTATACGATAGTATACATTATTTTAATGAAAATACTTATAAATAAAATTTATTACAATAATAAGTGTATTGGAAATTACATTATCTTCCGATATAATTTGCTAATGCTTCTCTATATTATCTCAATTTTTCGATTTTAATTTGCTCTTCAAAGTATAGCCGTACTAGTGTACAGAGTGTACTGATTTTTAACTTATTTATAATATCAAAATATATAAAAAATTGACATTTTCGAGATCCTAAATATATTTGTATTTTTTACACATACAGTACCCCTCCTGTTCGGTGGTAAATTAATACAAGTCATCCAACTGATTGCACAAGATATTTTTATCATAATAAATTATAATACTTATAGAATAAAGATGCCTTCATACGCATTTAGTTTATGCAGAAAGCATCGATCGACTAGGCGTTTCGTTCTATATACAAGGATACACGGAGAAAAATGTTCGATTAAAAATTATTGTACTCTTTAGGAAAGGCAGGACAAACTGTCAAAATAAGAAAAAATTGTTATAGTTATAGTAAAATTTAATAGAAGTTGCTATCAAAAATTAGTATATATATATATTAAATTTTACCATACAGTATGTAGCAATTTTTTCTCATTCTGGCAGTTTGTTCTACCTTTCCGAAAGAGTATACAATAATCTTTAATCGAACATTTTTCTCAGCGTAGAAAATATAAAACTCGCAGTTCATAGGCGTAACGAAAATGACCGAGAATTGAATTATAGTATAAATAAAAGTAACTACGCATCATCTGTAAAATAAATGAACGATGATCGGTAACGCGAGGCACACAACCGATATCTCTAGCTACCTTCTTAAATCCCGTAAATTTTATAATTCGCCGTTCCATCGAGTGAGAGTAATGTTATATATATATATATATGGAACGCAAAACTATAATCGTTACATTATAAAATAACTTCGTGAATGACGCGTGCGCGTTTACTTTTCGAATGTTGAATCAATTGTAATATTCAGATAAAACTGAGAACCTAGTTTAAATATTAGCTTTCGTACCTTATGTTGCTCTTATTTTAGGTTAACCGATACTCTCGATAAATTAGAATTGCTCAATCGAGTCGGATCGATCGGTAACCTCGATTTTAATCGTTTATACGTGTGTAATTCATTACGCTCCTCGTGTTTGTTTAACTGCACTTTCGGTATGTAAAGTTTCGTCGAGATATAATAAAAGCTAATTTATTACGGTTTCCTCGGGTTATATTTATATATATATTATATAACCACCAACCAGTTAAGAAATTTTTATCGCAATTTTATAATTCCACGGAAAAATGGCTAATCTCTTGGCTAATCTTCTAATCTCTCCAGTTTATTTCTGATTTTGAACGACAGGACTCGAGTGATCGTAATATTGTTTATCGTTATTAACATTAAAAATTAAAGGTATTTCCTCAAGCTTGAATTGACTAATCGAGTGCACGGTGCTTGTGAATCTTCGTGGTTATTTACGTTCACAATAGATTAGTGAAAAATACATAAACGCTCGAATATTATTCGTTCGATTTAAACTTTTGATAATGCAATTAAATGTACGTCACCTGAATTTTTAAGGAAACTCCGTATTGTTGTTTAACGGCGATCGAAAAACAGAAGCTCTCTTTCTTTTATCATTTTGTTACTTCGATTCATTTACAATCTGTACATCCTACGTACATTTTTATTTTTACACGGAAAATCCATGGAGAGGTAAGTTTTTATAACACTAACAAAAATGTTCTATTGATAATTTCTATATTTTTTAGTGCACGTGAGGATATTTTTTTTTTAATTTTATAGGAATTTTCGATAAAACCGTGTTAGTTAAGCATTATACTACCTACGTTTTAATTACTTAAGAAAACCTAACGAAAAATACGGTACTATTAAATACCGGAATTTTCAATGTGACATTTCCAACATGTAAAAACATTTAATAAATTAATTGAAATATTCCATTGAAATGGGTATTTAGTCTTAAAAAATATTTATTATGGAAACTAATAAATCAAAGGTACGTTATCTGCATTCTGCCAATTAAAATTTTGTTTATTTTTAGACTTTTGTAAAATATTTTTAGCATTTGAAAACAAATATTATTTTGGAATACTCAATAAAATGTTTGATCGAATCCACCAAATGTAATTATTTGAGTGTAAATGCGGTTTGTACAATCGAACGTAAAAATTTTTAAAAGAATGATTGTCGATAATCAAATATATGAATAATTATATCTGAATATATCGAGCGATTAGTCGAGCGTTGCAATAAAACTTATCGCTCATTATCACAATCGGATTCCTACAGTTACAACGCAAATATTTTGAATTAGTTTGCAAATGTCAAGTTTTTCCCACTTAATTTAAATTACAAAGAATTTGAATTGTAAAATGTATCGGTTACATAAATATATAGCTATAAAGAAACGAATTGAAATGTGGTGAAAACTCCTTTTTTTCGTATAATTATATTATACGTTAAATAGTGACAATTTTATTATTAATTTATCACGATTTTTGCATTAATTAATCAGATTGACGATTACGTAACTTTCGAAAAGGTCGTACACTTTGTTAATCTATACATTTTAATGTTTTACTCGGCCACTTGCACTAATATAATTGTGCATTTCCTAGTACAATGCGACGAACGAGGAAGGAAAAGTAAAAAGAAAAAACATGTGATATTTCTATTAGAATTGTTGTCAACGTAAAATAATAGAATTTTATAAGAGAATAAAAATTTAAACCGATAAATCGAGATTTCGCGGTTTCGAGCTTACGACTTTTAATGCACATTACGTTCAAGTGCAAGGCCGTGGTTTTTTTTTCGCCGCGTTTTTTCCTTTTCTGCACCTTCCTTACTGCGGGGTAGACACGGATTTTTCCGGGGTTACGTCACTCCAATATATCCACCGCCTTGGGAGGAAAAAAAAAAAGAAGAAAAATCCGAGTGACATAAAATTTGCTGAATTATGCAAGTCGATCGAAATCCGCGGGTCTTTTTTGTTTCTGGTCACTTAGTTTATTAGTCGCCGAACGATCGTTATACCCGATAAAATATGCAATTAGAGACCGTATTTAATGATTCCGTACCATAGGTCTTGAATGAATTTTCAGAAGAAAAACGTAAATTATTTACCTTCTTCTTCTTCTTCTTCTTTTTTTTGTATTTTCCGCAACAGTTGAATTATTATCGCGGCAAGTCGAATATACATACGATTGGTTAATACCAATAATTAAATCGACGTTATCGATGTATATATATTGTTAAATTAAACATTGCGTAAACAAAAACGTGGACAAATCTCAGGTTTTATCTGTGTCTGCGCATCGAAACGTATTGACCGAGTAAACCGCGTTTAGCAATGAATCGGGTCCAATATTTGCAGCGACTTGGAGAAAAATGTATAAGTACGCGCGATTAAAAATTACCATTGTTTTTAGTAATGAAATCTTAGATTGTCAAAATCTAAAAATATTTATAATTTTTATTATGGAATAAAGTACATAATGTTGATCATAGCAACTCATTTTTTGGACTATGGTCATTTTGTATGGTAATGTCATTTATACGATAAAATTATCTTTAATATGTAACATATTTTTATGCGCATTTCCCCTAGTGGAAATTGAAACAATTTTTTCAGTATAATTTAGTAATTTTGTTAAAAATATTCTTAAAAAAGGTAAGATCAATTAGAACCTACATAAAATTCATTTGTTTTCAGCCTCGAATAATTAAAAAATCGTCAAATTTCTATGAGAATGTATATGATACTTCCGAACTGGAAGTATTACGTGACTTTATTTGTTTTATTTAACGTATGCATTAGACATTTCCGTTTTTTAGAAAGAGACCGATCGATGGATTCGTAGCGACTAACCATACGATTTTCCAGGGTAGATGAAAAAAAAATGGGCTCGACGGATGGTTCTACTCGACTCGTGCAATCGATTTTTTCGACATACGCGAGAAAATCACGCTGTTTTGCACAGTAATTTTAATCCTGATAGTAATTGAAATGATCTATCCGAACAAAAATTGTCCGTGGTTATTCGAAAAATCGATAAATAACGACTAATTAACAAATATTGACTAATAAAAATAGGTATTTCTTAACCTCAAAACAAATTTTAATCTATTCGAATGCAAATTGTTCTCTCTTAAGAACACGTAAATTCAACGTTCTCGTATATAGAGAAATTAGTTATTCGCAAGGGATATATAAATGATATTGAAAAAAATAGTAATTATATAAAGTATTTCCAATCAAATGTTAATTATGTGTATTGCAACGGTAAATAACCGATGCTGCACATTATAGACGAATAACGTGTACATTTAACAAAAGTAAAGGCGAAGTACAAAAAGAAAAAAAAAAGAAAAAGAATATACTCGACCGGTGTATAAGCACGAGTTCAGATTGAAAAAATAAAAAAATGTGTACGAACGCACCTGTATCGAAATGCGGTAACCGGTAAACTCTGACGACGTCGATCAACGCTCTACCTCCTGATCGTCATATTCTCCGTGTGGTAGCGGTGGTGGTGTTATTAGTATATCTCTTAATTTTGGGATCAATTGGAGACGAAATGTAAAACGACGACGAGGACGAGAAGAGGAGCAGTAGCGGTAGCAGGAGGAGGTGAAGGAAAGAATAAGAAAACGAACGGACACTCGCGATTTGAAAGACGATCGGCTCGTCTATATACACGTACGATAACGAAATGATACGCACGTTCGAACGACGTCGCGGTATAAATGCTCCGGGCGATCTCTTCCACCTCCTTCGATGTGCGCGCGCGTCTTGTACAGCTTTCCTTCGGCGTGAGAGGAGGCTGCGCGGTGCTCCGACTCGGTCTCGCTCTTGCTCTCGGTCTCACTGCCGGTCTCACTGCCGGTCTCGCTGCCGGTCTCGCTGCTTTCCGAAACCATTGTTCTCCACCTGCAAATCCCAAAGTACTTTTCGTTACTTCATTTTTCTACCTCGTGTTCTCTATATGGGTTTTTAAATACATTTTTAACGTATTTATCGGCGCCAATCTATCTTCGTTTTCGACTTCAAAATACGGAAATAAGGAAATAAGTAAGAAATAGTTTTACATATATTACAGTACCCCCTAATAAAATCTCGATGCTTAATTACAATTACCAGTTGTAATACCGCGCGTTACCTTTTCCGATTGTTATCTCAATTACTAGTTCGATAATAATCTACATTTCCATTTACGTACGTGCCGGTTAATCGATTACAAATTAATTTTTTTTCCTTTATTTTTTCCCGCCGTTCAGCGTTACGGTAATATACCGATCGAACGTACGTAATCCGCGTGCCATTCGCTATTTATAACGACGCCCCAGCGAAACTATATACATGTACATATACATTTCTAAACTCACTAATATGTTTTGAGAAGAAAAAAAAAATTTAATTCATCGATCGATCGATCGACAATCGATGACGAAGCACACTCAGCACGCGCGTTTGTTTCCGTCCTTTTTTTCTCTCTTTTGAATCGACCGTCTTGAGCACCGGGTGTCGCCGCGCTATTGCTTGTTGGTCGTCCCCCTCCTCATGAATTTGCGATATTAATTTAAATTTCAAAACGTAAACATTCGATCGATCGATCTATCTTTGTTTACTAAATACAAAGATGTAGATCGAAAGAGTGCTACACCTTCTTCATCTTGCTCTTTTTTTTTAAATAACGAGTATGTACTCTTTAATATTTGTACACACTCGACTGCTAACGCAGTATGTACACATTTGCATTTTCGATTAACACATATAATTTAACGGCAATTACTTAACGAACCAAAAAATCGTGTGTACTTAAAAATTTATAAAAACACACACGCGAGCGCGCACGCACACACACACAGCACAAATACAAATATATATGTGGGCGATTCTCAGTCAGATCTAAAGACAAAAAAATGTTCTTTTCTGTAACTTTGAGAATACTTTTTCCTACATATTTCAAATGTTGGTCTAAATTATTTAAAGGCTAAAACTTAATACTTTAGAGATATTCAAAGTCAAAAATGGTCAATTTGACATTTATTTGATTTTTTCTTAATTATTAATTTTTTTATATCAAAATTGGCTTATTCGATGTAAAATGCACACATGACCTTTTTGCTGCAAATAACATATAGTTTAAGAAAAAAAAATTGTCCAAGATCATTGAGAAGTATAACAAATATTCAGCATTGTAAAGAAATAATGGAAATTAAGAAAAGGTGGTTACTTCTTAAGCTATCGTGTCAGGAAAGATCATAGAACTTGGTTTAAATATACTTTTTAAACCCTATAAATTACAGAATGGACGAACAATTAGGAGAGCTGCAAAAAACATCTAGAGTAAATTGATATGTTATTACCATGTGTTATTATGACAGGTATTGAGCCGAACCATGATAATTATCAATTTTGTAATGTATACATATATTTAGTACAAACAAAACATATTTGCAATCGCAGATATAATAAATAAAGTAAATGGTTAGTATAGATAAACTTAATAAAACAATCAAGATTGTATAAAGATAAAGTCACAAGTGTCCCTGCATTCAATATCCATAGAAGTACATGTAGGTATACTTGTTGGTTACCAATAACTGTTCTGCTCCTTGCTTAATTTTTTTTTTTTTTTTTTTTTTTTTATGTTATTTAACGTCGCTCTATTTATGCTGCCAGGGCTAATCAGCGACGGAGGTGAATTAATTTATTAGTGGTTAAAATATTCATTTAAATGTAGCCATTAGTTGAGATAATTGTGAAGTTTGTCGGAAAATATTTAGTTTATTGATATATGAAAGATATTGAAAACTTCAACGATTAACGGGATGTCGGACCTAAATTACAGGAATCTGCACCTTTCAACCCAAAAATTATATCTAAAATATTGCATTAAAAATCTGAAGAAAATTCATACGGACAGCTGAAAACATAAGGAAGGGCTTGACGTTTTGATTTTTTAACGAAAAAGCATTTTTAAATAATAATTGAGTAAACAATGTTTGGTCGGTAATTATTAGTCCAAAAAAGCATAATCTTTCAACCCAAACATCGTGATCAAATTATGGATTTAAAAATCTGGAAAAATTTGGGTATATTATTTAAAACATACTAAGGGCTTGACGTTCAGCGTTTTTTAAAAACTTTATTCATTTATTTATAAAAAAAAGTACAAAATGACCATTTTCTGGGTCCGACATCCCCTTTTAATAAAGGGTACTATTCAATATCATTATTTCTTTATAATGCTGAATGATCTTGGACAATATTTTTTCTTAAACTTCATGTAATTTGCAGAAAAAAAGTCTTTTATGCTTTTTACATTGAATAAGCCAATTTTGATGTATAAAAAATTAAAAGTTAAGAAAAAATAAAAATAATGTCAAAATCATTATTTTTGACCTCGAATATCTCTGACACTATTAAAACAAAGTTACAGAAAATACATTTTTTTTTCTTTCGATTTGACAGAGAATCGCCCGTATAAATATATACGTGTAAAAACGTAAACGATATAGGGAAATATACACGTGTACCACCGCGTGTTTACCCGATTTTTATTACTCGCGCGAGTGTTTGCATAGACAATCGTACAATCAAGTTATTTATATTTCTTTCTTTAAATTGCATAATAACATTGAAAAATTAATTCGAATTTTAGCGCGTAAAAAAAGGTATAATTAAAATTCGCAACACGTTTCGTTGTTTCTCAAAAAAAGAAATCGTTTGTTTAAATAGTATAAGGCTAATAAATTAAGGAAGCAATATACGTAACCTACTGCTTTATTTACGCGGAGTAAATTTTCGAGATGTATACAGTGACAGTGTGGTACTGATCAGCTAGTTCGATGAGAGTTAATCCAAACATTGGTGAATTTTAAACGAAGTTAAAAATATTGATAATTGGTAAATTTAATAAAAAGAAAGAAATTCTTTTTTCGTTGTTCGTCGATCTGTATTACACGGTTACGTTAGATAATTCGCGTAACGATCGAAATAATAAATACCGAATAGAAATAAGTAATTAAATAAATATACGAGTGTAATAGTAACTATAATGAATCAGTGATAGTTAATAAATTAAAATTGAATTAATCGCGTAATGTATCGTATATATATATATATATATGTTAATTACTTGTTAATTGTCTGTGTGTAGAGAGATATCGTCGAGATGTTTCCGTAAACTCGGTGTAGAATTCGGGTGAATCACACGCAGCTCTCTCGCGCAATGGAAAAGTGAATCATGCAAATTAAAATGAATCTATATAAGAGAATCTATAGGTCTATCGTTCTCACGAGGTCTCGATAATTCATCTGGAAAATAAAATAATTGAATTTAACGATAATTTTATGATGAAGGAAGTGTATACATACTTCTACGTATACCCGTCACGACATCTTCGAATCGAACTACTCGTGTTTTCCTATACGTATACGCGGCGTACTAATTGAAATATAGGTATATTACAAAAGAATACTCGTTGACAACAGCGATACGACAGTTGCGCGAACTTCGTTGAGCTTAATTCATTGTTTATACGGGCCGGGGCCAATACAGTTTATAATGCTCGAGTAAGTAACACGACAAGAAGTTTTTGTTGAGATTCTCTTTTTAATCGGGCAACACGTATCGTCAACGTTCGAGTTGAAGTTGTAGTTGACCGATACAGCGAGAGAAACACAGTTCGCTCTTCGACTTACTTTGAATTAAATAGCGATATACCTCGAGTACATCCCGATGGTCGATTACAACGAGTGCACGAGTGAGGGGGTGACGTCACTGGCGAACGCTCATCAATTCTTCCTTCCACTCGATGAGAAAGCTTCCTCCTCCATTTCTCGTACTTTTTTCCTCGGCATTGCGGTCGTCCGCGCGCCTCACCGAGACCTCGAGGATACTAAAACGGAAAGAAAAAATAAAAAGAATATACTATCGTACAATTTGACAAAACAATTGGTACTATACCGATCGTATGTATACTCGGTTTATCGATCGGTCCGAAGAACCGTAAAATAATATTTGTATACCTCGCGTAAACGTAACGAGCCCGCTAAACCGAATCGTCCGAATTCTCAAATATACGTAAACATTTCCCCCATTCGGGATGATGATGATGTAGACACGTGTTTGTTTTCCTGGGTGACAGTATATAACGCTTAGTCGTGTGGGCATTATAACCCAACAACTAAATTTCAAGGAACGTTATACGTCAAAATAGTCGGGAGTCGTAGAGTATATGTATATGTATATATGTCGTCTATTTCACTTAATTAGACGAGAGCGGGATTTTTATCTGCGGGGCACACAGCACACTCGGATCGACGCGCGGGAGCGAGTCATTGGTGGTGTCGGCTAGTCTGGGATTCCGATGAAAAGCACGTGAGAGCTCCGATGACTAACGAGAAATCCTCCTATCTTTATATTTTGCTTCTCCCACTCTCAAAGAGTTGTATATTTCTGTGCGCGATCCCGAGTACTTCCTCGACGTCGTTTTTCGTATATATATATATCTATATGCTATATGAAATTCCAATTCGTTTGTAAAGTATATACGTATACCTATATAATAGTAACGAATAATAAATTGGCATAATAAATGTTGTCGCGGGAAATGTGGGAACAGTGACACGAACGATTTGAGATATTTTAAACGCGATATTCCGGGTACTTGTAAATATACATATATCCCATTCTCTCTCTCTCTCTCTCTCTTTTTCTTTTTCTCTTGTAATGATAATCCTAAACAACGAAAACCTTATCTGCTAATATGCATCTTATCGACTATACCCACACCCACGTGATAACTATATGCAGCTGTCTTTGTTGTTATTTTTCTGTTTTTGGAACACGTGTAACGTATATGTAAGTACGATCGCTATAATTAATTAATAAATTATAATTAACGAACACGCGTTACGCTTACGGACACACAAACGAAGAGACATTTTTTTAGAGAATAAATTTACTACAATATATATATATATATACGTACGCGAGTACAACTCGTTGACACGCGTGATTAATTAGGTCGACTCGGTTTCCTTCATTTCCAACTATAATATGCGGGTGGATAATTAATAATCTAAGGTCATATCGAGAGGATCGTTTATTTTCCCCGTTTTTAAGTAAAACCAAATCCATTCATCGTTTATCTATTTTTTCCTATTCTATCGTCAAATGCAAACTCATTGATTTCCGCGTGTGTGAGTTCGAAGATTATAAATAGAATAAACAAAGGGGGAAAAAAAACGGTTACTCCCAGTATAGTATATGTAATCGCAGCTAGGAAAAATTGATTACGCGATAAGCGAGCGAGCCAACGCGCTCGTATAAAATCATATATATGTATATATTTATAACGTGAAGGATGGCGCTGCGCGTGCGTCCTCCTGTGAAAGAGGCCGCCGGCGGGAATTTCGAAACCTTATTTTGCACGGTGCGCGCCGTTCTTCCAAATGATTTTGTCCATCCTCTCTCTCTCTCTCTCTCTCTCTCTCTCTCTCTCGTTTTTCTTTAATTGAATATTCACAGCGAATCTTTTGCAGATCGAATCGAACGAGGCTAATAGGTCTCTCGAAATAGAACGCGCTGATCTCACGTCTCTCCTTCATCATTTTTCCGTGAGATCCTGCGGATGCGTCGCGCGATTCGTCGTGTCCACGTGGTTGGTCGACATTTGAAAGGTGGAGGAAAGGAGTAAAATAAAGAAAAAAGAAAAAAAAAGGAGGAGTACGCGAACGTTGCGAAGAAATTTCAAGTTCGCAGTTCCAAGTGTATATAGTAGTCGAGTAAAAGTAGCAGAGTCGATCGGCACGAGATTCGCGAAAAAAACAAAAAAAAATGACCACGTGCTTCGAGAAACAGGTTTGCTCGTGTACGTTGTAAAAAGTGGCGTTGTTTACCGGAATAACTCGGATCGGTTCTCTTAGACGTCGAGAACTCTCGCCCATTTGGTCGATCGCGTCGTACACGTGCATGTATAAATAATACACGCGTATACACATATACCATATATACATATATCTTTGGTCTTTGAGTCAGAACCCAAACCCCGCGCGTATCCTGGCGGGACACGGACGATTATTCAAACTTTCCGACGAACCTCGCGTATACGCTATATTGGGAACTTTGTCGAGTAGGCGCGACATCGTTTTGCAAACTGGTTTAAGCCGTAACGTTTATTCGTTAAAGACAGGTATATATACATATATACGTAATCGCGCGTGTTAATTCAACATTGAATTGAATTTAACATTCGTTTGGATGAACTACTGAATACATATATTGCTTTACCTTTCGCGTACGATCGATATTGTAGAATAGCGCGTTCAAACATCGTTGGAAATTAGAAATGCCGAATTCTTATTGATTTATATGTACATCGAGATAATCGATGGGGTCGATGGGAATGTACCGCGTTAGATCGGAATGCCACGTTCAATCTCGATCGTAACGACCGGAGAACCGATTTTCGTGAACCCGTCGTAATCCGCGAGCGCGAGATAAAAATATAAATGAAATTAAGAGGAAGGAGGAGGTGGATGAGAGAAAAAAATAAGGAACGAACCAGCCGGGGCAGTCACGCGCTCGATGGGAAAACAGGTTCGACCGAGGAGTCACGCGCCCCGGAAAAAGAGAAGAACGAGACGCCGGATCACGAGACTCGCCTCGTCTTTCCCCTCGCATCGCCTCGCCACGCCTCTCCTCTCCTCTCCTCTCCTCTCCTCTCCTCTCCTCTCACCATCGCCAAACCGTCTTTTTCATTTTTTATACTGCCGATGCTAAATCGGTAAACGACGATGCTATACGGTTGTTGACTGCGCTCCCAGCTCATCCATGGCTTAGTTGTTTTTCGCGACCACGGAAAATCGGCGTATCATCCTCTCTCTATTCTTTTCTTTTTTTCCACCTCTTCCACTTTTCCTCCATCATTCTATACACGCAAAGAAAAGTAGTGGTTATCCAATAATCTTAATAGTCTGCAGAATTGACAAAAATTGTAATTATTTCTGTGTTATATATATAGGAAAATTTACTATATACACATAGAAGATTTGTTAATATTTACTATACGTATCGTATAATGCCGGTTGAAAGTTTGGGTTTACTAAAGTAAAGATGTATAATGTTACTTTGCGCAAAAATTATCGCAAGTTCGTTAAAAATGATGCTAGATAAAATTAAAAAATGACCCAATCGAATAAGCTTTTTAAGAAAAGATTTAAACTTTTGTTCGTATCAAAGTTTAATGTACATATGTCCTTGTTATAGGTGTGAGACATTTATAAAGTTAACCTTCATTTTAACTTTATTTGTTTTATGCTTCTATTTATCAAGTGAATTAAGGTCAAAGATTTTTGAACTGCTTACATCGAATCATCTCCAACAGGTTTTTCAATAGCATTACTTCGACCAAAGATATTACAGTTTTACTTGATTTTTACTTTAGTCAACTCACAAACTGAACTCTATACTTATTATATTTTTACAAATATTGTAGTAAAAAGTTCATTATTATTCATTCGATGATTCCATAACATTGTCATTTTTACTTGAATTATTAGGCGAGTCGTGTACAAAAAAAGGTTCTCAAAAGTTTTTACTCTTCAATTTACAAAGAGAGTGTCACATCTCCGGGAAACGGATCTTTACCAACCTCTAGGATATGTTCACTGCTATAAAAATAGGAAGGAAGCTAGAGTTTTGGACTCTAACGCGCTTTTTTACGATAGATACAAGCAAATAACGAAACATTTCGCCAAAAAAGCTCTTAACTTTAATCGCTTGTAACTCGGAAACAAATAGATCGAGTAGATTGGATTTAAAAAAAAGAAACTCAAATATCTTGGTCTAAAACTTATGAAAGAAAACGAATTTAACGATATTTTGATGACTATTTTGAATTATACAATTTGCTGATTTTTTGGCAAAATTGTCATTTTTATACATTGAAGCTTCTTTTTTTTAAATCTAATCTACTCCATCTTAGCTCTCTTCTGAACAGAGGTTTGAGTGTCTGTTTTTATTTGTTTTTAAGTTATAAGTAATCAAATTCAAGGGAATTTTTTGGCAAAATTTTGGAGTTTGGTAAAGATCCGTTTTGCGGAGATGTGCCAATCTCCTGGTTAGTTCAATCCAACTCTTAACAAATTTTCTCCAAAGAATTTTTTACCCGGGAATTCACCGTAGCAGAAACTTCCGTAAGAATATACATAGACACTCCGAAATACTACTTTTTAACTTGAACATTCTAGTAGAGCATTGGTTATTATTTTTCCATTTCATCTAAAATTCATATGTGGATAACGTATAATGCGATATATACCTGCGTCTGAACTCGTTCTCCATTTTTTGCATCATCGAAAAACCATGACGATTCTGTCGAGTAGGTGATAATCGATGTAATTTCCATATGGAATTTCGATCAATTAAAATATCAGATTATCCGCTCGTTCAAACTATATCAATGACGTACCAATAATTATATATTTTCCACTGGTATAAACTTGGGTGATTAAGTGGAAACAAAAAAAAAGTGATGGAAAATTTATGTAAGTTTTCAACTACAAGTTTTCTTACCGTGAGTGAATACCCATAAGTTACGAGAGACAAATCCATGTGCTAATCCTGGAATCGTTCACGATTCTTCCGACGAGTCGAGTGACAATGACAGGTTTGCGCGTTCAAACGAAAATCTCCAAGTTGCTCGGGTTCCATATCCGTTTTACTATAAATATTAGTGTTTTTGTAGAGGTACACGCGAATATACCGGTAACGTTATGTACCTTCGAAAGCTCGCACAATCGTGTTAATAAAAAAGTTCCCAATGATACAGCTATAGCTAGCTGTAATACGGATATATTTACGAGGAGCAGATCGATAAAAAAGTAAAACTGCGGAGGTAATTATTTTTGTCCGATCGATCGATAAAACTATCGGGTAAACTAGAGAGGGTGGTGCACTTCAAAATTCCATTAGCCTGTTGTTGTTCCATGGGGTGTTCGGCGGCCGAGGAAGAAAAAGAAAAGAAAGTAATGAAATAATAAATCGAGGATATACTTAACAATCGCGAGAGCGCGGAACGATGATCGGCACGGGGTTAATTGACGAAATAGAGATCGGTCCCCGCGGTCATAAGCTAAACTCGATCGAGTGAACCGCGAATCACTTACGTCAAGTGTATCGATAATGGACGGTTAATCACGCGCTCGCGGTTCATCGACGACGAGTCACGAGATGTTTTCCACTACCGCGGCCGGCCCCCGACAGAACCACCTAAAACTATAAATTGATAACGCGCGACAACCCGTGGCTGCGTGCGCGCGCTCGGCGATACGTCTGATCGATTAAAACAGCTCTTGTTCAATATCATATTGATATACGCGCGTGTATGCTACGCCCAGGTGTATATCGCACACCTATATTATACACTATATACTGCACCCAAATTTTAAAGATATTCCACTCTTACTTGGATTTTTTGAAAAAAAAACTCGCCAAACGATCCTCAATTCCATCATGAATTTCGACTCGATAGCAATCGAGTTATTTAATTGTATTATTAAAATTCACACTTCGTAACTTGAATCATCGAGATTTTTATTACATAAACATAAATAGTTGGGGCGACCTTCACCTCCATTTCATTCTAACATTACATTCCATATTTTTTTTCCTCTTGTCGCGTGAGTCAACAGAACGAAAAAGAAAAAACTATAATGCGCTCACATTATTTTGTGTAATAATAACAATGGGAATATGACGATAGAACAAAATAATAATGTCCAAGTGTAATAATCGCAAAGACGTAGGACAGTTTGATGTCTCGATATAATAACGTGTATTTACGAGGAAGATCGCGAAATCGTTAGAAATTTTAATGGCGCGACGTCTCTCAACGTTTTTCCGTGTTACACGCGCTAAATTTAACAATTTAAGGAAACGTAAATATTCTTTACGTAAATATGGCTTGTAAGTTAAGAGAACGCAAATATTCGTTTAAATTAATAACAAATAATCAATAATTCATTGTGTTATTCTTCACTTATTTATACGTATTTCTTAATTTTTTAAACAAATGCCAATTTTTATAATTTTTAAATAACATTTTTTAATTAGTTTATTTATTAACATAACCGCACTTCAATTATTCGTAATAATTAACATAGGTCTTAAATTGAACGTAAGTTAAGCAATAAAAAATGTTTTGAATTTACAAGGAGACCCTCGTATGAAAATAGCCAGAGCCGCAGATTCTAACAATCGTTTTTTCAAAAGTTATAAGCTGTTCAAGATAAATTTACAAAAAAAAAGTGCTCTACTTTAAATGCTTATAACTTCTAAACTAACAAATGTTGACATTCAAACCAAAGTTTAATAAAAAGCTGAGATAAAATAAATGTAATTTTAAAAAAATACGCTCAAATCGGTTAGAATGGAGCAGAGTTATAGCCAAATTAAGAATTTTAAGAAATTTAGTGACTCGCCACTCCGGAGCTCTAGATCTAGCTTTTTGCATATAAGGCACGACTGTGTAAAGCTCGCGCTTTGCGCTCGAACCGTTTGCGAGTATTGGGTACAATACCTGACTCAACAATTCAACTTTATATTTAATTTTATTGTGCAAAAAAAGTATTCTTTTGTACTTTTTTCATTATTTTGACCGTTCTTCTCTATTTATCTTTGAAAATATTATTCTAAGCGTAAAGTGTAAAATAGGAAATAGTTTTGTTATTTTGAGACGAACATTTCATCCGTTTAAAGTTTTTCATGGTTTTAACCGTTCTTCTAGATTTACTTTCAAAAATATTATTCTGAGCGTTACCTATGTGTATAATAGGAAAAAGGTTTGTTATCTTAAAACAAATATTTTGTTCGTTCATTAAAAATTTTTCTGTAAAGACGATACATTTAATTTTATTGTGAAAACACGTATTATTTTTTACTTTTTTCATTATTTTGACCGTTTTTCTCTATTTATCTTTGAAAATATTATTCCGAACGTAAATTGTACAATAGCAAAAAGTTTTGCTACTTTGAGACAAACATTTCATCTGTATATAAAGTTTTGATGTGAGATTAATCCATTTCAAGATAATGTTACATAAAATCATAAAATAAATTTCGTGTGGTATACTTTTCTGCAAAGAATGTTTTCTTATTTTTCAACAAAAATACTTGTCGATTCCATTTTGATTTCAACACTTTCGCAGTAACATTGTAAAAATTATATATACCTATAGCTATTTTGTCAGGATTTTAGGGTTTAGACCACACAATGAATAAATACAATTAGTTTATATAAATAAGTT
Organism: Theocolax elegans; assembly: GCA_026168455.1. Taxonomy (NCBI): domain Eukaryota; kingdom Metazoa; phylum Arthropoda; class Insecta; order Hymenoptera; family Cerocephalidae; genus Theocolax; species Theocolax elegans. The sequence continues at coordinate 62,572,022 of CM047431.1, read as the reverse complement.
TTAATAATTGTATTAATATCGATATATATATAAATGCGATGCTTAGCGGCAACAACAACGTGCGTGCAACGTGGTAGCGTACAAGCGAGTAAGCGACTGAGCCAGAACGCGGGAGAACCACCGAGTTTACAATAAGGTAACTTACCACATGTCGGTAAGGCTGACGTAGCACATCGTCGATATAATAAATATACAATATTTTCACATATTTGTTAATAAAAGGATTTTAAATTATTTTTAAGTAGACAAAAATATTTAAATTAAAGTATTAAACTATTGGATAACAATACAAGAAGTGTGATTGAAAGTACTTCAAGTTTGCGAATTTTCACACCATTGTAGAAAGTGCCTTTGATACTTAATCATTGGATTAATGTATCACATAAGATTAGTTGAATTGAAATAAACAAATGTGGCAAGGTGAATAATGTAGGGCGAAAATATTATTTTCCACTATACTTATTGCGAATTTTGACACCTTCTTCAAAGGTGTTACTTAAAATACTCTTTAATGAATAGTATAAATTACGGAAAATTAACCTGATACGTTTAATAACGAATAAACAAATTATTGATAATGTGAAAGTCTAATAATAATTATTAAATATATACTTAAAAAATGTAAAAGAATATTTACTTTCATACTGATTTCCGTATTTTCTAATGGACTAACTTATTTTAATACAATTCTTAATTAAATAACGAACTAATATAAACTTATAGTTTTACTAGTAAAAAGAAATAGTAAAATTAATATTTTAAAAAAGAGTATTTCCATATTACTATTCAGAACAGAAAAAATTAAGAATAAAACGTAATTAATAAAATATTACTTATGTCAACTGTAGTATAACTAAATTAATTAATATTTTTATCGGTCTTACAGTCAATAACAAATTAAATATATTTGGGGTGAGTAGATTTTTGGTGCAGGGGGGCAGTCAGATTGCTTTATTAATAATTTGTTTTATTTTCAGTTAGAGTTTTTAATTTTTTATTTTTTATTTTTATTTTTATTTTTATAGATTCTTCGGGGGTGATTATAAGTAGGGGCAATCTGACTGCCCATATATTTAATTTATTATTGACTGTAAGACCGATAAAAATATTAATTAATTTAAAACGTAATTAGTATATACTAAAAATAATTTAAAAGTGTGATCGGATAGAAAATACTTGACGATTTCAGCATTTATTATTATTATGATTTCAGCATTTCTGTTGATGCTAATTATTTATTTATTATTAATAATAAATACAATAAAAGATTATGTATAAGTAGTAATGGTTATTATTATATAAACTTAAAAATAACAGTAGAATTTTTGTGTATAAGAAGTATTGGAGGACTGTTTTTATTTCATAGTGAAATTTTTTACTGCGATTAATAATCTGCAAAAACTGCTGTACAATAATAAATACACCCAAATAGAATATTGAGAGGTTATTAAATTAAATTTTCATTCATAATTTTTCACAACAAAATCAACAATCGTCAGAGCAATTAGCTGTGATGATAGTATTAACGTGACTCTATCCTCCCTCTCACGGCTACGTTTCAACTTCTCCTTGCCTTTAACTTTGAACGCGTTTTCTTACGGGTTGGAAAGCAATTTTTCTCTTTTTATTCTTCGCTTTTCGCATTTCGCTGTCTTATTTCTTTTTAGTCGACTATATATACCATAAACGGCAAACATAAAATCGAGAAAAAGAAATGAGCAAGTATTTTTTTCATCACGGTTTTTCTTAAATATATGCGTAAATGACGTTCGATAAAATAAAAGTTTAAATAAAACCAGTGAAAGTAATCAAATCCCACGTGCAGAGTATAACGACCATCGCCTAGATTTTCATATAATATTCGTACGCATAAAAACTCTGATACAAGTGAAATTCAGGAAAGAGGTTCCTATAACATATACCTATATCCAAACCAACCTGCAGTAAAACGTCCCTTTCAATCGACAATATATAGTAATTTTAAATATTAATCTGTTGTTTATGTATTTTTTTACGTATAATTGGTAAGTTTATTATATTTACTATTACGATATTCCTTACAAAATAAAAAACAGTGTTCTTGTTTTATCAACTGACTTTTCTAGTATGATGATGAGAGCGAATGTAAAATTAGACCACAGTAGAGAGCAAAAATAATATTAAAAAATGGAAACATCACAAATTAACAGATGATAACAATAAAGAAAATAAAGCGTCAATACTGAATGGACTTATAACGTAAGTAAAAATTTTAATTAAAATGAATAAAAATAAACGATTTTAGTTAGAAAAACTATTAAATGACTTCGATATTTATGAGTAGATGTATGTGCATAAAAAAAAATGAAAGTGACAGTAACACCAAACAAAACACGTTATAGCTAAATCTTTATTGCGAATCATATTTACCGATAACGTGTATTAGCAAAGTGTATACCATAAGAGGGGTCAATAGAGATAAACGTCCTGGTATTGTTAAATGCGGTATTATTAAGATATTACGTAAGATAATACACAGCTATTATTACTTATTACTTACCTGAAATGACTGAATTAATGAATATAATGTATTATTTGCAGTGTTTATTCGACATTTGGTTAAAAAAGTCAGTTGGTCAACTGTAATAAGCGATAGAGTAATCGTAGAAAGCTTATAAGTCGTCAAATGATGGAAAATGAAGAATATGGAAGCTAATGAGGAGTTAATAATAAAAAAAGAAAATCCACTTGCAGTTTATTTCTTGCTAATTCATGAAGAAGAATTGTTTTTATATATTAGTTTATCTTAATTCATTCATTTAATGTTAAATGTTTATTTACAGTTTAAAAAATATACTATTTTTAAAATAGATAATACAATAAAATATATTGATATATTTTAATAACAAATTTCAAAAGTTTTGAAGATTTACTCATGTATGTAAAGGTATGCTGGCGTAATATAAACATTTTTTAGATGAATAAATAGATATGATGACATATTTATATGAATTAATAATATGCGTTTCTTAAGTTTGAGAGTATATTATCAAGTACCTTTCAACGACGAGGATGAATACAACGAGAATTTGCAGGACTAAATTAGTTTATAAATGATGATAAAAATTAGTTGATTCGTGATTTGCTATATTTATGCAGGTACATTTTCAGTGCAAATATTGAGATACCGTATAAATCAAATTACATAGACATAAAAGAATGATGTTACTTTAGCTTTGATTTTCAATTCACAATTTGAATGAATTTGAATTTGAAGTTCGTGAATTTTGCGTTTGATTTTACATATTAATTTTCATCAACTTTTATATATAGTTCAAAAAGACTACATTTTTTCTAAAGTCTTTAAAAAACCACATGTACCTGTTTGACGGATACCATGACTTTTACTACCCGGGTTGGCACCTGAAATAGTCAGACACGTATAAACACATGCAATGCTTGCGTCAGGAAAAGACAGCTTCATTTTGTCGAATATGATTTAAAACCTTTAATAAAAAATGCATTTTAATCAAGAGATTTGAAAAGGTTGATCGATGAATTTAAACTTTTAGAAAATACTAATACTATACATATATAGAGGCCTACTAGTTACTAACTAAACACTAACGCTATAATTATTTTACAATTTTTAATTATAATTATGTATCTGATATTACATCAGAGACGTAGTATGAAAAATTATAAAATAATGTAATTTTTCACGATTATTATTTATGCCTATTGTGGAATATATAGATATAGTCATACCCATATCCATAAGAATTCTAACGGAGAAATGTGGCTCATTCGAGTCTAAATAACGTAAGGATAGAAGAAACTTCCAATATGATAACGAAATCTATTATAGCGCAGAAAAAAAAGATACGTCTTTTTTAAGGCCTTTTTCAGACAGTCTTAAATACTTGTATCAAAATGGAATTTAATGGTTCCATAGCTCAAGCAATACCGTAAAAAAATAGTAATTACACCAATAGCAACGTTAGATGCGTCTGCAAGAGCTGAAGTTTAGCACAAGCTGCAAATATCCAGGACAAACAAGTCGTGCAAGTTTAAGGTTTAATCATGTTTATCCTTACAATATTTCACCGTATCGTAAGAAAGAAGAATATGATTGAGCAAGCTGAAAGAGCAAATAGAAAAAATATAGTTCATGTTAAAAAGGTGTTAAAAATCTTTTGATTTATTTTCATAATACTGGAATTAGATATCACAATCTTTTGAACCATATTATATAATGCATTTCATACTACTCGGTTCTCGATCATTAATCGCATTATGGTTTCATTCGAAGAATCGTGATTGTACATTTGAAATCAATGTCGATTTGCAACAGATTTATTTACCTGATTTTATACCAAGAACAACAATGTCTCAAAAATTTTTAAATATTCAATGGCTTCGGAAATGGGATCTTATTTTGTATATCAGTTTTTAGAGGGCCGGAGTATCGCAAAATGGCGCAAAAATGTTTATGAAATCCTATAATAAAATGCTATAATAAAATATCCAAATAATAATTTATATTATTAGATTTCAGTAGTTTATTGTAAGCTGGTTATTAAATAAATAATTTTAAAACACGGTGCTAAAAACTTTACTTTATTTAAACGTTTACTTTATTACTTTAAAATACGAAATATTACCTTGTTCGCACATTGTTTTTCACGCTGTCCTTTCATTTGTTTCTTATTCTTAAATTAAATTCTTAAAATAATCTGCAAATCAGAAATACTAAAGTATTAGTAACTTCTACCAATACGTCACATAAATTTAATATTTTTCACGTAAATGTAATGATCAAAATATTACTTACGTGAAAAGTTGCCGCTTATTGAATTAACAATTTGATTCACATTTTGCAAACAATTAATTAATATATAATTCATTTGATTTTATCTAAAAACTAGGATCTTTATGAATTTAATATTTTTTTACGTGTTTACTAGAAAATCGTGGTAAAAGAGTAATAATTGATTAAAATAAGTATATTACAAGAATCAAGTAAAAAACATTTGGCATAATAGTTAATAATAATACAATTTGTTTAAACGGATAAGTAATATTTCACGTATAATTATTTATAATTAATCGCTTTCTACATTTGAGCCGAGGTTTATACCCTTAAAAGTAATACCTACATGGTCGTTAAAATGAAAACTCTTCATAAATTTTGCAAGACAATATTTACAATTTAGGTTCATCTCGTTGGTTTTAACGTTTCCCGAAAAAGATTAACAATAAAAAGATTAGGCAAAACCAGCGGGTTTTTCGAAATGAAAAATACGATAAATAGACGTATACATATAAAAAAATCAAGAAAAAAAAATAAAGAGAGAGAATATTTATCCTCGAAATGTTGAAGCTTCGGGGGATCGAGGGATTACGAATCGAAATAAATCTTGGACAAATATTTGACGTGGCAACATCACGTGCGCAAATACAAAATTAATAATCGCGAAATCACTCGAAAAACAGGAAAGTGTAAAGAGCAGCCGAGCGGCGACACCGTGGTGAGCGGTGAGCGCACAGTAAGTATAAGGACGCGAGTAGACCGCGAACGTTGCCGAATGTCAAGTGTACGGTATAGAGGAAAACATGTCCCGTGTCCCGTGCAGACTGGAGCCGCCGCGCCGCGCGAGGTGATATCGGCACACCTGTGCGTTGCGCAAACGCGATCAACGTACGCACGCCCCCGATTTTATCTGTATGCACACGCGCGTCACATTCTTCACTTTTTTGCTTTTTCCGAATGATTTTGCCTCAGCTAATTTCAAATGTAATTAATCGATTGTATATACGAATATTAATTGATACCCTGTACATCTGTGAACCTTATAATTATATGATTTTTCCTCAAGATACGTCGAATAAATATTTTTTCTTTAATACACTGGGACACATAGTGTAAAATAAATATTACATTGTATAGTGATGCTGGGATATATTTCGATTATCATAATTTTTACTATGTGTATTATACAGTCATTTTTATTAGAATTTTCAACAAAAATCATTAAATTCGTACCTGTTAATATTTCTTCAAATTTTTATTCACAAGAAATCATTATTTTTGGATGGTTGCACATTTTGATTTTACACGTAAACTTTATTGACGAAAAGTAATTATTTTTTGTCAATTAACATAAAATTACAGAATTCTACAGATTTCTATATAATTTCTAAATATTTTAAAAAATCAGTTAAAATACTTATTATAGTCCGAAGGAAAGTAAAATTAACACTCTTTTCCTTACCATACTGCAAATGTGCTTTTTGAAAGAGGCCGTTGGATAGGCAGAGATGTGTTCTATAAATAAATATATAATTATTAAATTTAAATTATTTATTGATAATAAAATGATATACATATATTATAACGAATCATTAATACACAACGGCTTCTTCGTTTCGGGATAAACCGGTGCTTACCTTAAGATACCTTAAAATAAAAGAGAAGATCTACCTGTAATCTGCTTATTTACTGTGAACGCCTTTTTTGACAATTGAGCTAGTGTGATTAGTTGTCAATTGTCAACATAATTTAATTTTATTACTTAAAGCATTATAAATTTTTTTGATTTTTTGACAAACTCTATATTTACATAATTTCAAAATAATTTATAATTAATTAATAAATAAAATAACTAGAAGTACATTATTAGTAATTATTATTTCGAGGTTGGCAATGGCACACCAAACAGTTGGTCACAATGCAGCACCTGCTAACGCGGGAAATTCGAAATTTAAATAGCGGCAATTTCAAATATTAATACAAAATAGTATGTATTTATATATATATGGATTATTCTACGTCAATTGGTCCGACTATAATTAAATAGCGATTAAATAGCGGTAAGCATTCATTCTAAACCCTAAAGTGTAAAAACTGAACCTAAAACGTATAAAAATGACAATTTACTATTTTCGAAAAGATTAAATTTATAGAATTCCTCTTTTGAAGAGAGTAAATAACGAAAATTACACTTTGATTAGTGTAAAATGCTATATTTCTATTTTTCTAAAGTGTAAAAAGCGAAAATTCCACTATAAGAAAAGTATAAATTGCGATTTTTACTCCTTTGAAAAGTATAATTTTTCAGACGTTGTCTTGAAAAGAGCAAATAATGGATTTTATACTTTAGGTAAAGTTTAAAACGATAAATTTACACTTTTGAAAAGTTGAAATTGCGATTTTTCCTCTTTTGTAAAGTATAATTTTTTGGACCTTCATCTTTCAAAGAGTAAATAGTGGATTCTACACTTTCCGTAAAGTTGAAAATGCTAAATTTATACTTTTTAAAAGTGTAAATTTAGTGTTTTAAACTTTAGCTAAAGTATACGGAGAAACATTTCTTACGATTAACCTATAAAATTGGCGTGTGCTCTCTAATCAAGCGTATGTTTATAGTTTAATCCCGTGGCGTTACAGGTTTAACCTATGAAGTTTGATGTCTTTAATGTGTAGCATCAATTTCACATAGGTTGAACCTGTGAGTGCATTAGAACGAATCTTAATACGCTTAGGTTAAAACTATACACATACGCTTGGTTAGAAAGCACGTCAATTTTATAGGTTAAACGTAAGAAATTTTTCTCCGTGTATAAAATCTATTACTTACTCTTTGAGAATTACCGCCCAAAAATTTATACTTTTCAAAAGTATAAATTTAGCATTTTCAACTTTACGGAAAGTGTAGAATCCACTATTTACTCTTTGAAAGATGAAGGTCCAAAAAATTATACTTTACAAAAGAGGAAAAATCGCAATTTCAACTTTTCAAAAGTGTAAATTTATCGTTTTAAACTTTACCTAAAGTATAAAATCCATTATTTGCTCTTTTCAAGACAACGTCTGAAAAATTATACTTTTCAAAGGAGTAAAAATCGCAATTTATACTTTTCTTATAGTGGAATTTTCGCTTTTTACACTTTAGAAAAATAGAAATATAGTTTTTTACACTTATCAAAGTGTAATTTTCGTTATTTACTCTCTTCAAAAGAGGAATTCTATAAATTTAATCTTTTTGAAAATAGTAAATTGACATTTTTATACTTTTTAGATTCAGTTTTTACACTTTAGGGTTTAGAGTGTTGGTGTTGAAAAAAATTGAAAAATTTAACGTTTAGAAAGGGTTTTAAAGGTTAGAACAAGTAGATAAGCTATATAAATGGATTAACGAAGCATATAAAAAATATTTATTTCTTTATTTGCACATATATTTAAATACAATGTTTGATTTTTACAATCGATATCTTAATGTTAGATTTTTCATAATCGAAGGACGCAACGTCTGTATAATAAATCTATAAATATAACATATTATTTTCTTTATTGACTATCTGTCTTGATCAATTATATTTAGAGACATTTTGGTAATCAGTATTTAACAAATTTTAAACTTAAATTAGTATTATTTTATTTTTGGTGATCATTCTTCAATAAATATAAATGATGGGTAATCTAGAAATTGATAAAAACTCTAAGCGTTGCTTTAAGCACTTGCATAGTTATAACGCAGCTTTTTTCGTTCATTCTGTACATCCTCGGCAACCAATCTTGCATTAGATTGTTTCTTAGCATCACGGCGCAGGTCACGAATTTTAAATCGTAATACGTCGATGGCATTGTACATTTATTTAGCTCGTTCTCTTGTAGACAGATTTGGCTTTCGTTTTAAATAATCGTAGAACAAACCTGAAACATTTAACTTTTAATCAACTATTATCTAAAAACGCTAAGATCACATTGTGGGATATTGTACAAACAGTGAAAAAAAGAAAAACACATACTGTACAAATAGAGAACAAACAATTGACTTACTGATTAAGAGGCGTAGCAAGTTTTTTTCTATTAGTTTAACTGGCGATCTACCAGGAATATTAATCACCCCTTTAGTCAAATCTAAAGCTCTATTGGCCAATCGCTGGAGTCCCCAGATGTGTACAGCTACATCGATCAAAAAAATGGAAGGTTCTTCCAATTGCATAAAATCCCATTTTATTCTTTTTATTGTGATCTCTTCTCCAAGGTACACCTAATTAAGTATACAAAAATGTAAAAGAAATAAATTTATTGAGATGCATTTATATAATGCTTTTTAAGTTAGAAGCAAAATTTGGAAATTTTTCAACTCATTGGTAATAAATTAGAAAATACCTCTCCAGATTCAGTTGGATTGCAACGTTTTTGTTTCCTCCTGAATGCATAATCATCAATAGGTGAATCATAAAATAAAACACATTCTAACAGAAAATCAATAGATTTTTTAAGTATGGTGTGAACCTGAAAATAAATTTATTTTAGAACATGAAAATATTTAAAAATATAATAAAATCTACAAATCAAATTACTGACTTTGATTTTCATCGTTTTGTCCATTGTCTGTACGGTGATCTTCAATCGGGCTGCTGGGTTGATTTCGATCGCCATCAGCTGGAGCTTCTTCCTCTCTATTAACTTTATCTGCTGCATTTGTCAAACTTGTTAAAGTTTCAATAGATCTACGTGGACTTAAACTGTGTTCAATTTCTTCGTCAAATAGTAACCGCCTGCGAGCCTGTTGTCTATTTCTTACGTGAAGATTCAGTTGGAGTTTGTGCTCGGGTACTTTCCTATTAAATATTTCACATAATTCAATAGAAAATTAAATTTTTAAAAAAGTCGCTGCAAGCTGCTGTCAAGAGATATAAAGTACTTACTTTATTTTGCTGACCAACATCGTACTGCTTTACACTAGGCATGCGTAGATTTGTCTTCCTTATTGGTACAATGACTTGGCAATCTTTTACGATAACTTTATTTTGTTTCAAAGTAGTTGTATTCGACTGACCATTTGAAGAATTTTCTTGATCAATCGGTACTTTGAGTTTGTCCGAATTGTGTACAAATTGAGTCAATATTTTCTTCACTTATTTCACAGCTTTTGGTACTTTGCATAGCACAACTTGATAATTGCGAATTGCTAGCATTGAGGCTCATTTTTATGATTTTCGTGGTACACTTCTTGACAAACAATGTGCAAACTCAAATTGTATAACTCTAATTTGTATACATATAAATTGTTTATATGTACGAGTTTGACATGTTACAATGCTTGTACATTAACTATGTACATTAACTACATAACAATAATTATTACATTTTCGCTCTGCATAAATCCACGTATATATATACGGAAAAAAAAACTTAAGTAAAAATTACTCAAGTGCTCCAGAAAATTTTACTGAAATAACTCTATAGTAAAATTTTTTGGACTAAAATTTTAGTAATACTTATTTAAGTACATAAAAGATTTATATGTATAATTTTGGCTGATATTTACATTATAATTACTCAAGTAATAGTTTAGATATATATAGCATGAAAATAGTATATTCGCACATATACATATATCAGTGTATTTTAGAATGTTGAAAAATTCCATTAAAAATGTTACGTATAAAAATATCTTATTTTTTTTACAAAATTGCAAAAAAATTGAGATATTTTTATACGTAACATTTTTTGAATGGAATTTTTCAACATTCTGAACTAGTCAGCTCTTAGCTACATTAATTGACTTTCAAATGAGTCTAAATACATCATGTTTGGATAAGAATTGTTTGAAATATTAAGCAAAAATCACCAAAATATAGATGCAAGAGGTTGCCGAATGAAAAATTAGTCAAAAAATCAGATATTTCTAAACTCAACTTCTTTTAGATAAACTTTTTTGGTATTGTCATCATGTTAGCTATTAACTACATCAATTATCTTTCAAATGAACCCAATTCGACAATATTTGGAAAATAATTGTCTCACGTGTCAAGTGAAAAACATTAAAACTTAGAATCTGGAATTTTATGAGATGGTTAACATTGGCTTGACCGCTGAACTAACTGTTTGTTATTCGTTATTAATATGAGATTATTAAGGTTAATAAATCTAACAACATTGTCTCTCTCGAATCTAGCAACTTGTCTCAGTCGATGAAGCTGCTACGAGATTTTCCTTTTTCGTGCATCAAAAAAATTTTCGAATAGTTAGAATAAATAATGAGTAGTATGTTTACTATCATTTTCATTAGCGCAAACCAAAACTGAATATACATATCCAATTATCATAACATACATTAGCATCCTATAACATTACGACAAGGAACGTCATTTGATGTATCTGAATTTAAAGAAATAAAATCAATTAGTGATTTTACAGTAAAAGTGTTAACATAAACAAATAATGTACGGAATATAATATCAAATTTCTTAATAATATTTACAGCAATAAAAAGAATATTACGGACAGATATTCCGGAAATATGAATTGATTAATCGGATATCATACATACTGTGACGAGTGACGATAGCGCGAGCGACTCGTCATGGTTCTCCGTCGCGAGGCCCGTACGGCCGTCGGGTAAGACCGCGCGGGATACGGAAGGGAGGGGGAACGAGAGAGAATCGGTGAGAAGGATTCTCTCGTGAGCCGACGAGCCGGAAGGTCCCTGGAGATACCCGAGTGACGCCGCCGACGACCGCGCGATACCGCCTACAGGATACGAGGAGACCTGCTTCAAATACAAGCCAGGTTAGAAGTAGTTTCTCTTTCGACGAGGATAGCGTACCCGCGTAACTCGCGCACTCTCTTCGCGCCGCGGTTCTGCGTCCGGATTGTAACCCCCCGCATTTGTGCTCCCGCCGCCCGAACAACAATATCACTTCGCGCGTTCGCGATTTAATTATTATATTGTATCGCGGATCAGGAAATAAATCTAAATTCTATTTTACTTTTCGACTCGTGTCATTTCGATATCCCGTATTACCCCAGGAATCCCAATCCCTAGTCCGGTAAGCAGACGAGCCCACGGTACTCGTCTGCCGCTCCTGAATTCGTACTTTCAGAAGTGGGCTCACTCTGGAGCCCATATCAACGTACACGGTAGCTGTTGAGGTATCGGCAAGCCGTCGACAAAGCGCACTAGAGGTCCGGTTGCGCGCGAAGGTAAGTTCGTCACGCGCGACCTCGGGGTCACCCCTACTTACACCACCTCCGTGTATTAACTGAGAAAACCCGACGTGCACCGTTACAATACATTAATTTAATATTAAAATAATCGTTTTCATTAGATTATCAAAAATATGAGGTGTATTATAAGAATATTATTAAGCTTACCTTCAATTTTACTGTGTATTATTTTATTAAGTGTAATTAATAATAATTAGGTAACAACTATTAATAAATTTAGTACGTCGTTATAACTTGCACTATATTAAAATGATCTACATTAGAATGACAATAGTAAAACCTGAATTGAATATCTATTTCATCGATTAAGGGAAACGATCACTGTTACGTATGATACTGAAGTTCTAATTACCTAAAATAAATAATATATTAATAAAACGTAAATTTTTTAAAAATTGTATTTCTTATAATTACATGTCCAAAATACTTGCAAAACTTTCATATTAGTATTTGATTTCGTATAGTATTAATGTACAAGAAATATTAATAACATTAAAGCACTGAAATCTTAAATAGTTAAAGTAAGTAGTACATTCTCACTTAAAGTAGAAACTACATAATAATGTTACAAAATCTTTAAAGAGAAAAACTTTATATTATATTTATATTTTATTACTTTTTCAACGTTAAAAAATTATGTCATTTTTGATAAAGAAAATTTTTTTGCTATTTACGGTATATTATTTTTAAAATTAAATTAATTACTCTGCCTAAAAATTCCAAACTTAAGATGAATAATCCTCCTATAGTTAAGAAGCAAGGCTTTGAAGAACGTAACATCATGATGCGTAATAAAGTTTTACAGCTTTGTGATAGATTGTACCAATCGGTCATATACCTATTAATATAAACAATAATCATTGCAATAATCAATGTAATTTGGCATTATATGATTCCTAAAATGTTTATATCATACTTACGTATACTTGAAAATATCTTCACAATGATCTAAGACGGCCTGTCCTATTAAGTGAATTATTAAAGCTAATGCAAATAGCACCGATCGAAATAATATAAATTTATCATGAACGTATTCCATCAGCTAAAACGTAACACAAAACATTTTTATTTTTTACAGCATACTTATAAAATAAATATATATGATGTAATAATTTACATACCGCAATTGTACCAATACTAAACATTGTTACGCAACTACCCACTGAGAGTAAATTACAAAGATCATAAGAAGTATTGATGATGTCTATTGAGCTATTATCAATTGAAATTATTTAATTATTAAATGAAAAATAGTGCATTAAATAAAAATTTTAATTTGTATCGATACTCAACTCAATAGCCTTTTTATGTAACTGTATAGCAGAGATAATTGTTCGGTACGATGTACCTTGATCTTCGAATTGATCAACTGCCTTTTTTAAACGATATCTATATACACATAAATAAAATCTGTTTACAAAAACTACGATCACTCATACATACAAAGTTAATTGAGTTTTAAATCATTATTTTAATTATTAAAACTGAATATGCATTATAACCAAATATATGATTACAGTTTTATAAGGCAAATAAATAAATTGTACAAGTAAATTTTTAGTTCATCAAGAGCAATTCAATATGTCAAAATTGCTTGTGTAATTTAAAATAAAAAAGTAAGTTCATAGTAAAAAAATTTTAATTTCAATGTTGGTTATAACTAAATAATGGATTCTAGACATATTTATATTCCTTACTTATAGCAACGAAAAGAAGAGTGAAAATCATGTATTTATTCACTTTCAACCGAATTGTTATCAGGGACCTCGTTATACCAAAAACTATTCTTTTATTAGGAAAGTATTTTCAGCTACTATAACGCAATATTTAGTTAAAACGCCAATCTTTAAAACGACTAAAAATTAAAAATTACATACATCCACTGAGAGAATTTTCGGACGTTCGCTGTAAGTATTAGTCCGCCGAATTCCAAAACGCATTACAGTTTTTGTCTACTCCTTTTGGTAAAGCCATCCAAAAATTGTGTGGCAATTCTTAAGCGGTGCTGCTGTCGCCTGAATAGCGGTATGATCTTTTTTTACCGTTGTTTTTATGTTTTAGCCGAGCTCCAAATGTAGGAAAGTTATCGCTCAAAGGTGATGTACGATAACACAATTGAACAAAACCAAAATAACCCCGAAAATTCTCTTAGTGGGCACTTGTAATATAATTAATGACAATAATAGTATTACCTAACCACAGCGAAAAGAGCAAGACTTTGATGCACATTTGTATTATACATCGATTCAACGGCTATAAAGGTACAAACTGACATAATACCAAGTATATATTGCATTATATTAAGAAGTATATAATATTTATCTGGATCTATTGGAAATTGCATATGAATTATAAACAGTTTTTCTCGAGATACATTCAAAGGTACAATCAGGTCGAGAAACGGATTTACGAAAATCAGGTTGCAATATATTGCTGCAGCTATAACTACGTAAACTAAAAATATTAATAATAGAGGTTGTAAAGAAAAAGACGTTAAATACATGGATATTTGATTATTTCAAGAATTGACGATATAAATACATTCCATACAGTTTCAATAAAATGTTCTTACGGTTATAGCAGAAACAAATAAATCTACTTCGCTTTACGTAATGGCGCATAATTGCGTGCTCGTCAGTGTCTGTCAACGTCAACCAATTCTCTGCCACGTTTTTATACAATATTAACATCTGAAACAATAGTTTTTTTTCTATATTAACAACGAAGCTAATAACGACCTTACTGAAAAAACTCAAGTGAGAATTAACCTGAGAAATCACATGATTTCTCGCGCCAAAATCTTATGTGACGAAAATAAGAGGAAAAGTTTCTAAGTTTTATTAAAAAAACTATTATTAAAAAATATGTTTTTTTTTCTCGGATCATGGAGAATAAATTAAAAATGTGATAAAATATCTTTCCAAAATTTACTAAAGTTCGAGAAAAAACAATGTCCCAAGAGCCGCAAAATATCTCAATTCCAAAAGATGTTTCCTCGCTTACTAAGCTTAGATAACCGATTGGATATGATATAAAATAACGTTTGAGGTGGTAATAGTCGCAACTGGTGCGACGCTTCTATCCGTAGAACATAATTTACGTCTCTTTAGATGTCTAGACTATAAAAAGAAAAAATACAAAATAAAGAATCTATTTTTGCAGGTTAATTTATAGTGAAATAATAAGATTAGACATGTATAAAATTAAGTTTTTAAAATATAAAGAAAAAAGAACTTATCTGATAAACAGAGCAGCCGGGTTTGAATAACCATTACTAGTAACTAACTATGCACTTGCCTCGTGTCTTTGAGAAACTCGTATGCAATAATGTTCAATATTGTTCCTTTCACGCAGTACGTTTATCAACGATAAAATTACGATATCCACGTATTTAAGGGTGAATTGATTGCTAAGGGTAATTATAAAAGTGAACGTTTCACGTTGCATAAGAGCTCACGAAAATGTTAGATGTCAAGCTCAAGATGGTTTACTTGGCAAAAGATGGTCGATATTTTGCAATAAAAACATACCAAATTCAGTTTGACATGCAACCTTTCCAAGAGCTCTCGCGCAATAAGATTACTTAAGTAAGCAGTTTAACGCTAATTTGGTCGTGAATAATGTAATTTTACGTTGACGAACTCAGTGCATGAAAATAGCAACGTTGACCATCGTTGCAATTGACATTTTGAAAGGCGCT
The DNA here is from genome assembly GCA_026168455.1 of Theocolax elegans. Classification (NCBI taxonomy): domain Eukaryota; kingdom Metazoa; phylum Arthropoda; class Insecta; order Hymenoptera; family Cerocephalidae; genus Theocolax; species Theocolax elegans. Next base: position 62,556,318 of record CM047431.1, on the reverse strand, counting down.
ATAAGGCGAATAGAACATTGGAACTTGGTGATGGTTATTCAATCCTGGTGGTTATGTTTATCACATAAGATTCTTTTCAGTATCTCGCAAACTTAATTTTATTAATTCCTAATGTTATTATTTCATAATAATTTGAATTATAATTTTTGTAATGTTCATATTTTTAACTGATTTCTTAGGCGACTTTTTAGCTGAGCTTTTTCAGTAGGGGAGTCAATCACGTATAACATTTAATATGTAAATCTTAGTATATTATACTTAAAAGGATGATAATACTTTTAAAAACTTTAATAATCATTCATTCTAAAAATTTTAAACATTTTAGTTTACTATTAAAAACATATGAAAACTTGTGTTACATACCTTTGGTTCATACATTAATGTAACAACGAATTCTACGGTGAACATACCAAAGTAAAAAAATCCTACTATATTTTCACTGCATAAACGTTTGTGCTTTATACCACAAAAATATTTGGCTGAAGTTACCTTGAATAACATGAAATAACTAATATAATTTTTTTGAAAAGGTTCTTAATACTCTCCCCTTTAAAAAAAATTATCTAAAGCCTCTTAAAACATGACATGATTGGTCGGTCAAAAGTGACGTGATTGGTGAATGGTAGAGATGATTTTATGTGATTAAAAAGAGAAGAAAATAATTTAATTAAAAAACATTAAAGTAATAGAATAAGAAATATATCAAACTAGATTAGAGTTTTGATAATTTATGAATTGTGGCGATTTGTGAGCAATTAACCTTCAGAGAACGGGGATTTTCCGGTTCAAAATGAGTTTCTATTTTCACCAAAATCACTGTCTAAAAACATCGGATCAGTAATTTTTGATATCCTAAGTGACAGGTGGTCTTTTTAATGGAACCACTCCCGTTCTCTAAAGGTTAAAGTTAAAATGGCATTCTTTAAAATTTTGCATTTATTTTGCGTACATTTTTAGAAAATTAAGCATTAAAGCGAAATAATTTTTTTTCTATCTTCGTAATTTTACACAAGTTAATGTATTTATAAACATTTTATTTTTAAAAATTATTTTACTTTTTGGAAAATTTAAAATTAACTTCTTTATAACAAAATTTTTTCAATTTTATTCGATTTATCTTTCATAGAATTATAAAGTAAATTCAAATTTACTAATTATTCAATAAAACCGTAAACAAACATTTTTAATTCTGTTTTATTTACTAAACATTTGAAGTCTTTTTAGACTCATAGTTACATCTATTTTGCAGAGAAATATTCTAGATAATTGTATATTTATAAAGCGTTATGTGCACGTTATATACATATAGTTTACATTCTTCGAAAACTGCACATACATATTTACATGCATTAATATTTGGTTTGGCAATTATACATTTAATATTTACTGAAAGAAACACTTTTATGTTGGACAATTTTTAATCATTTTAAACCTTTGTTTATATATAATGGGCCACCATATTACCTGATTAACCGGTTAAGGGGGTTCCATACTCAATTTTTGATGATTAATTAATAAAAAAGTAGAACGGTATGTGAAAAAATAAGAGAAGAGGCGCCTTCGTTTATTGACAATCTAACTGTGTACTGAATTTTAGATTAAAATATTATTGCGTATTAGTACCAAAAATGTGAACCTAACCTCAACGAACTGAAAAGAATTGATATTTTTGGTAAGACTTTTCTCAAAAACGCAATATAATTTTAATCTGAAATTCAGCACACATGTTAGATTATTAATAAACGAAGGCGCCTCTTCTCTTATTTTTTCACATACTGTTTTATTTACACATTTATTACTAATAATCACGATTGCCGATAAGGTAGGGAGGATTATGGCACCCCGTTAAATGGTACCTGTATCATATATGATAAAAAAAAGTCGAGTCCAATTTGTCTTTGTAACATACATGATCATATGTTTTCCAATCGATTTAAATAAAATTTGGTAGACTTTACTTTTTTGGCAATTGAATCGTAAAATCCATTATGGCGGACCTAAAATAGCCAACTCAAAATGTCAAAAATCTTCATATATCATCAAATTGAATAACTTTCATGTTTCTGAATGGATTTTGTTGAAACTTCGTGTATGGTTTACCATTTTGAACCCAAAAAGTTAAAAATGGAGCGCCACTTAACCGGTTAAGGTCTTGCTTGTTATGAGTAATGTAATGGAAGTAATATAATAGAAAATATAACGGGATATCAGGTCTTGATAAAGACCTAAACTTCTTAATTAGTTGTAACCTTATTTATTTAATGAGGTAAAGTAATAATCAATAATATTTATAGAAATAATTAAAAGTAATTACAAAGAAAGTGCAAAAACCATATCTGTATGTACCATATTTTCTTGGTGTCTTTGTCGTCAAAATTCGCTTCAATCTTTATATAATTATTTACAAAACTACTAATATTATCTTTTATAGCCTATCAAGAAAGTTCAGGTGGAATTCCATGTGATTTTTTGGAACTTTTGGAAAAATACTTGGAAGAAAAAAGTTTATGATACTATCCATATGTAATTCCACGTACAATTTCATGTTTGATTCGACATGTTAATTTTCGTCAACCTTTATGTATAGTCCGAAAAGACTATATTAAAGAATAAAGACACATTTACTTTTTTGATAGGGTAGTTATCTCAACTAATAAGATACTAAAATATTTGTTACGAATTATTTTATCGGCAAAATCTTATTAAAATAATATTTACAATGATAAAACCACTTTATAAAACAGTCGTAAATATAAATTTCCCGTTTAAAAAAATTAGGTTTGGTAAAGGTTTTACCAAACTTTTGGATATTATATAACTTTGGATATTATAAAACTATTCCCAAACTTGGCCAATAGGACTGTGCCAAACTTAAGTTTTGTAAATTTCTCAAAAGCTTTTATAAACTTTTAGAAGTTTTAAAGTTGACATAAATTTTTAAGAAGTTTGTAAAAAATTTCAGCATAAAGTAGATGTAACTTTGACCAAACTTTTCAGAAACTTATCATAAAGCTGACACTGAGAAAAATTTTCTTGAGTAAATTATTATTTTAATGGTAAAAGGAGGACAGATTTACACAATTGAAAAAATTGCTATTAATAATGATAAAAATTGTCATTATTTAGGAAAAATTACTATTAATAATGGCAACTTATACCATTATTAATGGCAATTTTTATAATTACGTAAGTCTGACGTCTGTTTACCATTAATATAGTAATTTTTACTAAAAAATTTTTCCCAATGTAGATATGATATTTATGGTCAGGTTTCACAACATCAACACAAACTTTTAAGAAGTTTTACAATACTTATAAGAAGCTTAGTAAAACTTTAACAAAGCTTTGTAACATTAATGTAAAACTCTTGTTTAACTTATTCCAAACTTTATGCATTAAAATATAAAGTTTGGAATAGTCCTATTGGCCAAGATTGGGAATACGTTGCCAAACTAGAATTAGCAAACTGGCAAACATGCGCCAAACTTTTTCTTTTACGCAGGTTTATATGAAATAATTTTTACACGTTATGTATCTATTTACATTGAGGTTAAAAATTAATCTTATTTTGTACTGTTATTATATAAGTCTTAAGATTTGATAAGGCTAAAGCATGAATGTCGTTTTAATTTAATTTTTTAATCAGGGTCGTTCTGTGCTGCTATGTAAAAATTTACGTCCCCTCGCAAATAATGAATAATTAAAATTGTTCAAAAGAATTATATTTTACTTATTGTTCGCGCCAATTACAAACATTCTATTATACAAGATTTATATTCGTAGCTTTTAAATTTTAAATGAAAATTAGCAAGATTCTTTGTCTTTGGAAGATTCACGCTTGTTTGTGTTTTGTATCTATCTAGTCTCAGGAACATTTGCGTCGTGCGAGCTGTCTCGCATTCTTGGGTCTTAGCGTATTGTATGGCTAAGATACCGATTAGCTCTCGGCCTTAAAACACCGAAAACTGGTTTTTCTATTTCTTAAAATTTCAGAATTATATTTAAATTAATATTACCTATTGGTTTGTAAATACCTTTATAGTTTTAGTTTATGTTAACGTTTGATACTTTTTACGTGTAAATAAACTAGTGAACTGTAACTACAATCTTTGTTGTGATTTCGTCTCTTTTAAAACCGGCTTCACATTTAAGTAAATCAGTAACTTATGACTGTTTTGTAAATAATTGTTTGCCTTGCTGTTACTGTTTTATATGTTTAATGTATTTTTTTTATAAACAAATTTAAAGTACAGTAAAAGACATCACGGCTATGTAGCATATTATATATTGTATAACACTTATATAATTAAAGATGAAAAACATGAATCAATCAAAGCATGCATTATTATGAGCTTGTTTCCTGTTTGCTAATATAAACAATAAAATTCTAGTATAACGACGTGGATTAACTTACACTTATTATTAAACTCAGAGCAGCAAAGATACCTATAACAATCCGTCGTATGTATTTATCAATTTGAGATTTATAAGGCCATAATCCATTAATGCAATACAACGTCTGATTTATTTTGAAATATTCGTTACTGTAAACTGATTGTATTTCATTCATCTTCAAATAGACTATTCACTACGACTTTGTGAATTAAAATGAATATTCTAAGCGGCATTATGAAAACAATTAAATGGTAGTAATAATTAAACATTTTTTTGATTATTCCATACAGCATAATTTTCATAATGACTTACTCTACAAAGCTATTGATTAGTTCATACAAACTAAAATTTTAATGCATTTTTACATACTAATTATAGCAACACTTGTAGAATGTAGTCGGTAATAAAATAATTTATACCCTCTCAACGAGTTTTACTAATGCTTTATCTGAAAAACGCATAAAAATGTAAATGATAGTTTTTATATAGTAATTTTTACTAAAAAATTTTTCCCAATGTAGATATGATATTTATGGTCAGGTTTCACAACATCAACACAAACTTTTAAGAAGTTTTACAATACTTATAAGAAGCTTAGTAAAACTTTAACAAAGCTTTGTAACATTAATGTAAAACTCTTGTTTAACTTATTCCAAACTTTATGCATTAAAATATAAAGTTTGGAATAGTCCTATTGGCCAAGATTGGGAATACGTTGCCAAACTAGAATTAGCAAACTGGCAAAACATGCGCCAAACTTTTTCTTTTACGCAGGTTTATATGAAATAATTTTTACACGTTATGTATCATTTATACATTGAGGTTAAAAATTAATCTTATTTTGTACTGTTATTATATAATTCTTAAGATTTGATAAGGCTAAAGCATGAATGTCGTTTTTAATTTAATTTTTTAAATCAGGGTCGTTCTGTGCTGCTATGTAAAAATTTTACGTCCCCTCGCAAATAATGAATATATTAAAATTGTTCAAAAGAATTATATTTTTACTTATTGTTCGCGCCAATTACAAACATTCTATATACTAGATTTAAACCTCGTAGCTTTTAAATTTTATGTAACTACAATCTTTGTAACTACTTACAATCTTTGTTGTGATTTCGTCTTTTTTAAAACCGACTTCACATTTAAGTAAATTAGTAACTTATTGTTTTGTAAATAATTGTTTGTCTTTCCGTTAATGTTTTATATATTTAATGTGTTTTGTTTATAAACAAATTTACATTACATTAAAAGACATTACGGCTATATGGCATATTATATATTATATAACACTTATATAATTAAAGATGAAAAACATGAATCAATCATGCATAATTATGAGCTTGCTTCTTGTCTGCTAATATAAAAAATAAAATTCTAGTATAACGACATAGATCAACTTACACTTATTATTAAACTCAGAGCAGCAAAGATACCTATAACAATCCGTCGTATGTATTTATCAATTTGAGATTTATAAGGCCATAATCCATTAAAGCAATACAACGTCTGATTTATTTTGAAATATTCGTTACTATAAACTAATTGTATTTCATTCATCTTCAAAGAGGCTATTCACTACGACTTTACGAATTGAAATGAATATTCTAAGCTGCAATATGAAACAATTTAAATGGTAGTAAATAATTAAACAATTTTTTAATCAAGGTGCCCGGTAGCGCAACCAACGCAAGTAATTTTCATACATAATGACTTACTCTACAAAGCTATTGATTAGTTCATACAAACTAAAATTTTCATGCATTTTTACATACTAATTATAGCAACAGTTATAGAATGTAGTCGGTAATAAAATAATTTATATTCTTTCAACGGGTTTTACTAATGCTTTATCTGAAAAACGCATAAAAATGTAAATGATAGTTTTTATATATTAATTTGAGAAACAACGTAGGTGAATCTCTAGGTATACAAGCAAATCTTTCACAATGCTGAATTGATATTAAGCTGTTAATATTTTCTTATTCATATTTAATAATAGCAAATGCTACTAAACTAGTAAATAATATAGCACCTATCTTGATATACACATTCTATTGTAGAATTTTAAATCGAATTTCACGAAGTAATGGATTTATATTTCTTATATACAAACTTTATTTATATGTAAGGAAAGGTATAATTTCTATGAACATTTACAAAGTTACTAATTAATTAATGCTTGCCCGATTTAACTTAATGACGAACGCATTATTAATTCTTTGTTACACATATATTATGTATAAAGTTTAGAACCTTCTTAGAAAATTATAATTTACATTCTTTATAATTCATTAACAAAAATATATCCATCAAAGAAAATAACACATAAAAGAAATAATTGATTATACTCACTTTTAAGAGTTTCCACCCATAGTAATATTTCCTTGACGCAATTTTTACTATTTTAACTTAATATCTTGATTTTTTCTGATAATAATAATAGATTATATTATAAAATAAATTATTCCTCCATACTAATATGAATAATACATTATGTGTAATTAAAATACTCTTTGCAGTTACTTTTAGTTATTCTAAACATATTTTTCTTGCATACAAGCTGCTTGCAACTAATCTTCTTTATTAATAATAACGCCAACACTTGTAAAAAGAAAACAAATACCACATAGTATTTCAAATTTTTGAATTAATTGTCTTTAATTAGTGTTTGTTTACCCAAGTAGTGTGTCATTAAATTATCAAAAGAGTAAGAGAAGAAAAATGTTTAAGGATTAATACATTACGGTACAAGTGACGAAAGTTGAAGTTCCGCCACGGTATGAAGTTGACGCCCGAGGCGAAGCCGAGGATGTCACATATCACGCAGTGGCGGCCCTTCAACATTCGTCACTTGTACCGTATACTATTTTTCTTGATGCCCGGTCGAAAGAACGTTTTTAGTTTGGACCAATAATGATAAGTAAATAAAAATTGCGCTAAGCTTCTCGCACATTATCCCGACCTTTAAAATATCCTAATCTCGATTTGAACGATGATCTCGAGTGGTTGGTTTTGATGCTCGCCGCGACATTTGCGGCACAAGCGAAGCGAGTGTTGCTGGTCGTGGTGGCGGGCATCGCAAATATCACGAGCATTATTTTAAATGTCAAAGTAAAATATAAAACGAACAAGTATAAGATTGTCAAAGTGACTTGTTATGCTGTGTGTAGTTTTAATAAAAATCATGATCATGATTTTTTCATTTTGTTTTTTTAAGCGATCTTGTATAGGCCAATTCACAGGATGTTGAATAAATTTAACACCTTTTTTTATTAAAAATTGCGACGTTTTGTCTGATTATATTTTCAGACCTCTTCTGGCACTAATTTATTAACAAAGACACAAATATTAACAATTTTCAAAATTGAACGTGAACACAAGAAATAATTTTTTTATATAAATACACAAAAACGCAATAATTACCAATATTGAAATTAAGTTAAGCTCACATCGAGCCATGTGAAATCGGACTAACCGTAATTATAATGAGATAATAAGAAAAATACTTAATTTAAGTATTGGTAATTATTGCGTTTTTGTGTATTTATATGAAATAATTTTTACACGTTATGTATCATTTATACATTGAGGTTAAAAATTAATCTTATTTTGTACTGTTATTATATAATTCTTAAGATTTGATAAGGCTAAAGCATGAATGTCGTTTTTAATTTAATTTTTTAAATCAGGGTCGTTCTGTGCTGCTATGTAAAAATTTTACGTCCCCTCGCAAATAATGAATATATTAAAATTGTTCAAAAGAATTATATTTTTACTTATTGTTCGCGCCAATTACAAACATTCTATATACTAGATTTAAACCTCGTAGCTTTTAAATTTTATGTAACTACAATCTTTGTAACTACTTACAATCTTTGTTGTGATTTCGTCTTTTTTAAAACCGACTTCACATTTAAGTAAATTAGTAACTTATTGTTTTGTAAATAATTGTTTGTCTTTCCGTTAATGTTTTATATATTTAATGTGTTTTGTTTATAAACAAATTTACATTACATTAAAAGACATTACGGCTATATGGCATATTATATATTATATAACACTTATATAATTAAAGATGAAAAACATGAATCAATCATGCATAATTATGAGCTTGCTTCTTGTCTGCTAATATAAAAAATAAAATTCTAGGTATAACGACATAGATCAACTTACACTTATTATTAAACTCAGAGCAGCAAAGATACCTATAACAATCCGTCGTATGTATTTATCAATTTGAGATTTATAAGGCCATAATCCATTAAAGCAATACAACGTCTGATTTATTTTGAAATATCGTTACTATAAAAATAATTGGTATTTCATTCATCTTCAAAGAGGCTATTCACTACGACTTTACGAATTGAAATGAATATTCTAAGCTGCAATATGAAACAATTTAAATGGTAGTAAATAATTAAACAATTTTTTAATCAAGGTGCCCGGTAGCGCAACCAACGCAAGTAATTTTCATACATAATGACTTACTCTACAAAGCTATTGATTAGTTCATACAAACTAAAATTTTCATGCATTTTTACATACTAATTATAGCAACAGTTATAGAATGTAGTCGGTAATAAAATAATTTATATTCTTTCAACGGGTTTTACTAATGCTTTATCTGAAAAACGCATAAAAATGTAAATGATAGTTTTTATATATTAATTGGAGAAACAACGTAGGTGAATCTCTAGGTATACAAGCAAATCTTTCACAATGCTGAATTGATATTAAGCTGTTAATATTTTCTTATTCATATTTAATAATAGCAAATGCTACTAAACTAGTAAATAATATAGCACCTATCTTGATATACACATTCTATTGTAGAATTTTAAATCGAATTTCACGAAGTAATGGATTTATATTTCTTATATACAAACTTTATTATATGTAAGGAAAGGTATAATTTCTATGAACATTTACAAAGTTACTAATTAATTAATGCTTGCCCGATTTAACTTAATGACGAACGCATTATTAATTCTTGTTACACATATATTATGTATAAAGTTTAGAACCTTCTTAGAAAATTATAATTTACATTCTTTATAATTCATTTAACAAAAATATATCCATCAAAGAAAATAACACATAAAAGAAATAATTGATTATACTCACTTTTAAGAGTTTCCACCCATAGTAATATTTCCTTGACGCAATTTTTACTATTTTAACTTAATATCTTGATTTTTTCTGATAATAATAATAGATTATATTATAAATAAATTATTCCTCCATACTAATATGAATAATACATTATGTGTAAGTAAAATACTCTTTTGCAGTACTTTTAGTTATTCTAAACATATTTTTCTTGCATACAAGCTGCTTGCAACTAATCTTCTTTATTAATAATAACGCCAACACTTGTAAAAAGAAAACAAATACACATAGTATTTCAAATTTTTGAATTAATTGTCTTTAATTAGTGTTTGTTTACCCAAGTAGTGTGTCATTAAATTATCAAAAGAGTAAGAGAAGAAAAATGTTTAAGGATTAATACATTACGGTACAAGTGACGAAAGTTGAAGTTCCGCCACGGTATGAAGTTGACGCCGAGGCGAAGCCGAGGATGTCACATATCACGCAGTGGCGGCCCTTCAACATTCGTCACTTGTACCGTATACTATTTTTCTTGATGCCCGGTCGAAAGAACGTTTTTTAGTTTGGACCAATAATGATAAGTAAATAAAAATTGCGCTAAGCTTCTCGCACATTATCCCGACCTTTAAAATATCCTAATCTCGATTTGAACGATGATCTCGAGTGGTTGGTTTTGATGCTCGCCGCGACATTTGCGGCACAAGCGAAGCGAGTGTTGCTGGTCGTGGTGGCGGGCATCGCAAATATCACGAGCATTATTTTAAATGTCAAAGTAAAATATATAAAACGAACAAGTATAAGATTGTCAAAGTGACTTGTTATGCTGTGTGTAGTTTTAATAAAAATCATGATCATGATTTTTTCATTTTGTTTTTTTAAGCGATCTTGTATAGGCCAATTCACAGGATGTTGAATAAATTTAACACCTTTTTTTATTTAAAAATTGCGACGTTTTGTCTGATTATATTTTCAGACCTCTTCTGGCACTAATTTATTAACAAAGACAACAAATATTAACAATTTTTTCAAAATTGAACGTGAACAACAAGAAATAATTTTTTTATATAAATACACAAAAAAGCAATAATTACCAATATTGAAATTAAGTTAAGCTCAACATCGAGCCATGTGAAATCGGACTAACCGTAATTATAATGAGATAATAAGAAAAATACTTAATTTTAATATTGGTAATTATTGCGTTTTTGTGTATTTATATAAAAAAATATTTCTTGTTATTCATGTTCAATTTTGAAAAATTGTTAATATTTGTGTCTTTGTTAATAAATTAGTGCCATAAGAGGTCTGAAAATATAATCAGACGAAACGTCGCAATTTTTAATAAAAAAAGGTGTTAAATTTATTCAACATCCTGTGAATCGCCCTACAAGATCGCTTAAAAAACCAAAATAATAATAATGGAGGGTGACTATCCACAACTACATGATTTTTTCGGTTGCATTATTTCAGTAAATTCATTTATTATATCTAAAAAGTTTTTTTGAATTTTTAGATGATAATATAAATCACATTGAAAGTTTATAGAAATGAAGAAGATTCTATCATTGATACACTATCGCTCTTGCATTTTTAATTACAAATTAAACGAATATTCAAATATAAATGATAAGAACTAATAAATCTCAATAATAAATCTCAGTCGGTAATTTGCTCGCATGGTAAATTTTCACTCTTACGTACAGTATAGACGATTTTTACAAAAAATACTTTTTTATGTGTTATTGTTTTGTATTACGTTAAATGTAAATTATTTGTTGCAGAACACTTAAACTATGTTTAATGCCAATATTCAAACCCAGTCATGACTTTGATTACAGTTATGTGACTACAACACTTCTTATAGTTTATAAATTGTCCTGAGATTTTTGAGATGGTCCGAAGGCCATGATCTCTCTTTGTGAGTCAATCTAATCCTCCAGCGGTATAATTCTACAGTACTGCGCAAGAGGACAGCAAGCTGATCAAGGGGCCCAGACATATAATCCCTGAGATAAGAGATGCTGCGTCGTCACATTCAATTTAGACATGAGAATGATGAAAGTAATATGAATGTTAATTTTGTTAATTCGATCGAGAGCCTTACCAATGCATTTCATTTAGCATGAAACACGTTCGTGATACGGTCTTTTGCGGGTCTTTTGCTGATGGAAATTCACGGTTTGTAAATCAAATGATTCGGTTAACCACTCTTGAATGGCTCCATTTTAAACCAACATTGAGTCAACTTCGGACTCGGAGAAATACAGAAACGCACGCGACTGCATTAACGATTATTTTTGTTGAAGTAACTATACGTACGATAAAAAAACTCTACACTAAACATATATGTATTTAGTAACTATATTGTTAGGATTATATTGTAAGGGTTTTCCCCAAAAACTGTAATAAACATCGGAGACTTCCTTTTTCAATCAGTAATAAAGTAATATAAAAGGTAGTCAATCGGGAGGTCTGTCATGGGCACGTAGAGTAAAAGCCAGTCAGTCGGAGACGAAACTCTTTATAGAATAAACGTCGTTGTCGGGTCTCACACCAACGCAAGTAATTTTCATACATAATGACTTACTCTACAAAGCTATTGATTAGTTCATACAAACTAAAATTTTCATGCATTTTTACATACTAATTATAGCAACAGTTATAGAATGTAGTCGGTAATAAAATAATTTATATTCTTTCAACGGGTTTTACTAATGCTTTATCTGAAAAACGCATAAAAATGTAAATGATAGTTTTTATATATTAATTTGAGAAACAACGTAGGTGAATCTCTAGGTATACAAGCAAATCTTTCACAATGCTGAATTGATATTAAGCTGTTAATATTTTCTTATTCATATTTAATAATAGCAAATGCTACTAAACTAGTAAATAATATAGCACCTATCTTGATATACACATTCTATTGTAGAATTTTAAATCGAATTTCACGAAGTAATGGATTTATATTTCTTATATACAAACTTTATTTATATGTAAGGAAAGGTATAATTTCTATGAACATTTACAAAGTTACTAATTAATTAATGCTTGCCCGATTTAACTTAATGACGAACGCATTATTAATTCTTTGTTACACATATATTATGTATAAAGTTTAGAACCTTCTTAGAAAATTATAATTTACATTCTTTATAATTCATTAACAAAAATATATCCATCAAAGAAAATAACACATAAAAGAAATAATTGATTATACTCACTTTTAAGAGTTTCCACCCATAGTAATATTTCCTTGACGCAATTTTTACTATTTTAACTTAATATCTTGATTTTTTCTGATAATAATAATAGATTATATTATAAAATAAATTATTCCTCCATACTAATATGAATAATACATTATGTGTAATTAAAATACTCTTTGCAGTTACTTTTAGTTATTCTAAACATATTTTTCTTGCATACAAGCTGCTTGCAACTAATCTTCTTTATTAATAATAACGCCAACACTTGTAAAAAGAAAACAAATACCACATAGTATTTCAAATTTTTGAATTAATTGTCTTTAATTAGTGTTTGTTTACCCAAGTAGTGTGTCATTAAATTATCAAAAGAGTAAGAGAAGAAAAATGTTTAAGGATTAATACATTACGGTACAAGTGACGAAAGTTGAAGTTCCGCCACGGTATGAAGTTGACGCCCGAGGCGAAGCCGAGGATGTCACATATCACGCAGTGGCGGCCCTTCAACATTCGTCACTTGTACCGTATACTATTTTTCTTGATGCCCGGTCGAAAGAACGTTTTTAGTTTGGACCAATAATGATAAGTAAATAAAAATTGCGCTAAGCTTCTCGCACATTATCCCGACCTTTAAAATATCCTAATCTCGATTTGAACGATGATCTCGAGTGGTTGGTTTTGATGCTCGCCGCGACATTTGCGGCACAAGCGAAGCGAGTGTTGCTGGTCGTGGTGGCGGGCATCGCAAATATCACGAGCATTATTTTAAATGTCAAAGTAAAATATAAAAACGAACAAGTATAAGATTGTCAAAGTGACTTGTTATGCTGTGTGTAGTTTTAATAAAAATCATGATCATGATTTTTTCATTTTGTTTTTTTAAGCGATCTTGTATAGGCCAATTCACAGGATGTTGAATAAATTTAACACCTTTTTTTATTAAAAATTGCGACGTTTTGTCTGATTATATTTTCAGACCTCTTCTGGCACTAATTTATTAACAAAGACACAAATATTAACAATTTTTCAAAATTGAACGTGAACAACAAGAAATAATTTTTTTATATAAATACACAAAAACGCAATAATTACCAATATTGAAATTAAGTTAAGCTCAACATCGAGCCATGTGAAATCGGACTAACCGTAATTATAATGAGATAATAAGAAAAATACTTAATTTTAATATTGGTAATTATTGCGTTTTTGTGTATTTATATAAAAAAAATATTTCTTGTTATTCATGTTCAATTTTGAAAAATTGTTAATATTTGTGTCTTTGTTAATAAATTAGTGCCATAAGAGGTCTGAAAATATAATCAGACGAAACGTCGCAATTTTTAATAAAAAAAAGGTGTTAAATTTATTCAACATCCTGTGAATCGCCCTACAAGATCGCTTAAAAAACCAAAATAAAATAATGGAGGGTGACTATCCACAACTACATGATTTTTTCGGTTGCATTATTTCAGTAAAATTCATTTATTATATCTAAAAAAGTTTTTTTGAATTTTTAGATGATAATATAAATCACATTGAAAGTTTATAGAAATGAAGATTCTATCATTGATACATATCGCTCTTGCATTTTTAATTACAAATTAAACGAATATTCAAATATAAATGATAAGAACTAATAAATCTCAATAATAAATCTCAGTCGGTAATTTGCTCGCATGGTAAATTTTCACTCTTACGTACAGTATAGACGATTTTTACAAAAAAATACTTTTTTATGTGTTATTGTTTTGTATTACGTTAAATGTAAATTATTTGTTGCAGAACACTTAAACTATGTTTAATGCCAATATGTCAACCCAGTCATGACTTTGATTACAGTTATGTGACTACAACACTTCTTATAGTTTATAAATTGTCCTGAGATTTTTGAGATGGTCCGAAGGCCATGATCTCTCTTTGTGAGTCAATCTAATCTCCAGCGGTATAATCTACAGTACTGCGCAAGAGGACAGCAAGCTGATCAAGGGGCCCAGACATATAATCCCTGAGATAAGAGATGCTGCGTCGTCAACATTCAATTTAGACATGAAGAATGATGAAAGTAATATGAATGTTAATTTTGTTAATTCGATCGAGAGCCTTACCAATGCATTTAATTTAGCATTAAACACGTTTCGTGATACGTCTTTTGCGGGTCTTTTGCGGATGGAAATTCACGGTTTGTAAATCAAATGATTCGGTTAACCACTCTTGAATGGCTCCATTTTAAACCAACATTTGAGTCAACTTCGGAACTCGGAGAAATACAGAAACGCACGCGACTGCATTACGATTATTTTTGTTGAAGTAACTATACGTACGATAAAAACTCTACACTAAACATATATGTATTTAGTAACTATATTGTTAAGGATTATATTGTAAGGGTTTTCCCCAAAAACTGTAATAAACATCGGAGACTTCCTTTTTCAATCAGTAATAAAGTAATATAAAGGTAGTCAATCGGGAGGTCTGTCATGGGCACGTAGAGTAAAAGCCAGTCAGTCGGAGCGAAACTCTTTTAGAATAAACGTCGTTGTCGGGTCTCACACCTACACATCTTGTATATCTATATACATTGTAATTCAAACAAATATATTCTAGTTTTTTATGCACTGATTCATAATTTTTATCCATTAAACCTCAACAGGTCATGGGCCCAAGGCTGTTTAGTATATATTAACCTTTAGTGGACGGGAATTTTCTGGTTCAAAAAAGCTTCTTTTTTCAATAAAATTAATGTCTAAAAACATCGGATTACTTTTAACCTTTAGAGGACGGGGATTTGGGTTTACTGTTTTCTCTCACTTTTCTATAGAAATCGAATTTTTGTGATGTCTCACATCTTAAAACTAACACATGTAAAGGGTCGATCATGGGCATGGCCCGTATAGAGGCCATCCCGTCCTCTAAAGGTTAAAGTAAGAATTAGTGAAAGTGTTTGTGAAAGAAAACAAAAATGGAATCAACGAAATTCAAAGTTGATAAGCTGCGTGGCAAAGATAATTGGCTCCAGTGGTGTTTTGTTATACGCACACTTTTGGAGGACGACAACGTATTGGGCGTATGTGAAGGTACAGTCGTTCGCCCCCGCTGCATATACAACGTCAACTAATTATGAAACTTTGCTCAAATGATTTTTGAAAACTGATAGAACAGCAACAAGATTAATTGTCACGACGGTAGAAAAAAAACCGCTAAATTTGCTTCTAAGTTGCACAACAGCTCGACAGATGCGGGAAAAATTGAATACAGAGTACGACATGCAATCAGATGAAAATTTGTGTATGGTGCAAAAGCAGTTCTTCGAATTTACGTGGGAAGAATCTGAAAGTGTTGCTCTTAATTTATCGAAGGTAGAGCAATTATCTTCCAAATTAAAAGCTCTCAGAAGCGCTATTCAGGAAAAAAAGCTGTTTCCACGTATTTTGACAGCATTGCCTAAAAAGTTTATACATTTCCATAGTGCGCGGGATATGGTTAATGAAGAAAGTAAGACGTTAGAAAATTTGACGACAAGATTGATAATTGAAGAGGAAAGATTGAAAGAGCACAGTGATAGTCAAGAAGAGACTATCGCATTAATGACAAAAAGTGACTATTATAAGAAAGAACCGTAGAAGTTATCAAATAAAAGTGAACAAAGTTATAAACAAGGACCGAATTATTTTAACTGTGGGAAAGTTGTCCATTTTAAAAAGGACTGCTTTCGGCGTTTTGTGTGTAAAAGGAAAAGTTGCACAAGTAAACATTGTTTCAAGAACAATAAAGGAAATTATAAAAGTAACTGGCAGCAGCGAGGAGCCAATCAAGAAGAGGAGATCTGTCTCGTAGGAAACGCGAGAGCAGAAAAGTCAGCATCGGTGGAATGCAACGATTTCTGGGTAATTGATTCGAGAATCGTACAATAGTTGAAGCAGGTCGGTCAATGCTTTATTCAAAGAAAATTATTTTATTATTATTATGGGCTGAAGCTATGAATATTGCAATGTATGTAATAAACCGAACGGGCCCGACCACTCAGGCAAATATAACGCCGTACGAGTTGTGGTACGGGAAATCGTCAGGTATAGATAATTTAATAGTACATTTCGATACTAGTGCGTAAATGTGATTTGATCCTCGTATGGAGGTTTGCGCCCGAGCAAAGCGAGGATGAAAAGCCATACGAGGATCAAATCACATTAACGCACTTGTATCGAACTATATATTTCGATACAACCTGTGCGGAACGAGATTTCACCACGCCAGATTTTCGGGGCGTGCGTAAAATCGCGTCTCCGCGGACGGCGTATCGAAAAAATTTTTGATACCGAATGTTATGTTTGTATACCTGCTGAGAAGAGAAGAAAATTAGACGCAAAGGTACAGAAGGGATTTTTAGTGGGGTACTCAGACAATGGAAAAAGTTACCGTGTGTATGTACCGAGCAATAGAGATGTAGTATTAAGTCGCGACATACAATTTAAGCCCAAACAGGTATCAACCGAAGTAATTGATTTGAGTTTGCCAAAAGTAATTATTGATGACAGTTTAGAAAGCGATGAGAAAGAATTGGAGAGCATTGTATGCAACAATACAATTGACGGAAGTGCGAGGCATTTGCCTGACAGGCATGGCATTAAGCAGACGGAGTTTATGGCTGTTCAATTATGTACTTAGCCGAAAGGTTACTGTCAACCTATAAAGAAGCCATGAAATCGGAAAACAAAGAATTGTGGAAGGATGTTATGATAGATGAAATGCAGTCATTACACGGGAATAAAACATGGGTACTTGTCGATAGGCCTGATAAACAAAAGGTTATTAGTAGCTGGTGGGTTTTTACAAAGACAGTAAATACCGATAATACTAATCGTTACAATGCCCGTTTAGTTGTAAAATGCTAGTCTCAAAGCGAAGGTGTAGATTATAAAGAAACATTTAGTCCTGTCGCTCGTTTTGGATCCTGTCACTATAGTTTAGGGTTTAACCAAAGTAAAGCTGATTCATGTTTTATGTATATGAAAAGAATGGTAAATTAATGTTTTTAACAATATATGTTATTATTATTAATAATAATTATCTATTAAGTTACATTTACATATGGGCTATTTCACATCAAGTCGTATGATGAAAATTTAAAATCGCACCAAATTTTGAGAACAGGCTGGAAATATCATCCAGAAAATAGAAAAAAATTTTTAGTTGTTAAAAATAATTTGACTAAGAGTTATTCGACCATGAAAAGTGGAAATTTTTCAATTTTTTAAAAAAATTGCTATTTTTAAAGCCATTTATCTCAAAATCGATTGATTTTTTTGTAAAAACATTACATACAATTTTTGTTCAAAATAATCTTTAGGCTTTATATACCCGGGTTACAATTCTTAATTTTAAAATCTCAAAGAGATAGGACACCCGGAAATATAAAAAAATTTGATTATCAAAAAAAGGCGACCACGCTACAATTGATCTTAATCTAACACCGCTCAAAAGATCACATTTTTCAAGAGCTTTCGAATGGCAGTGGTTAGATTATTGGCCAAGACCGCTGGTGAAAGTTATGCCTCATAAACCTCATAAAATCACTAATTTTCATGTATTTTAAGGCATAACTTTTACCAGAGTCTTGGCCAATAATCTAACCACCGCCATTCGAAAGCTCTTGGAAAATATGATCTTTTGAGCGGTGATAGATCAAAATCAATTGTGGCGTGGTCGCCTTTTTTTGATAATCAATGTTCCCGAGTGTCCTATATCTTCGAGAGAATTTTATAAAATTGAGAATTGTAACCCGGGTAGATAACTTCTAAAGATTATTTTGAACAAAAATTGTATGTAATGTTTTTACAAAAAAATTCAATAGATTTTGAGATAAATAGCTTTAAAAATACAATCCAAAATAACGTTTTTAAAGGATTAAACCCAGGTTGTAATGAAATTAACAACAAATTTGATTTTAAAAGTTGTACGACGTTTCGTCTGCCAGGTTTTGCAGACCTCTTCAAGTACAAATAAAGGTCAAACAGTTAGCACTGATCTTCTATTACTCGTAGATGAGTGGAGTCAAGTCTTCAAGGGTGTATATTCTAAAATTAAAAACAGCTTTAAAAATAGTAATTTTTATAAAAATGCATTTGTATTTGATCATCCCGGCCGGGGAACGAAATGCAAAATTATGAAAAAATAGACGTTTTGGCTGTGTGAAAATACACATAAAAATGCATTTGTATTCGATCATCCCGGCCGGGGAACGAAATCTATAATATTGATAAATTAGATGCTTTGGCCGGTTATATGTGTGAAAATACACATAAAAATGCATTTGTATTTAATCAACCGGGCCGGGGAATGAAATCTAAAATATTGAAAAAATAGACGTTTTGGCCGGTTATATGTGTGAATGTACACATAAAAATGCATTTGTATTCGATCCTCCCGGCCGGGGAACGAAAACTAAAATATTGATAAAATAGACGATTTGGCCGGTTATATGTGTGAATATACACATAAAAAGACGTTTGTATTCGATCATCCCGGCCAGGGAACGAAATGCAAAATTATGAAAAAATAGATGTTTTGGTCGGTTATATGTGTGAATATACACATAAAAATGCATTTGTATTCGATCATCCCGGCCGTGCAACGAAATCTAAAATATTGATAAAATAGATGTTTTGGCCGGTTATATGTGTGAAAATACACATAAAAATGCATTTGTATTCGATCATCCCGGCCGTGGAACGAAATCTAAAATATTGATAAAATAGACGTTTTGGCCGGTTATATGTGTGAATGTACACATAAAAATGCATTTGTATTTGATCATCCCGGCCGGGGAACAAAATGCAAAATTATGAAAAAATAGATGTTTTGGCCGGTTATATGTGTGATGTACACATAAAAATGAATTTGTATTCGATCATCCCGGCCGTGGAACGAAATCTAAAATATTGATAAAATTGATGTTTTGGCCGGTTATATGTGTGAAAATACACATAAAAATGCATTTGTATTCGATCATCCCGACCGTGGAACGAAATCTAAAATATTGATAAAATTGATGTTTTGGCCGGTTATATGTGTGAAAATACACATAAAAATGCATTTGTATTCGATCATCCCGGCCGTGGAACGAAATCAAAAATATTGATAAAATAGATGTTTTGGCCGGTTATATGTGTGAAAATACACATAAAAATGTATTTGTATTCGATCATCCCGGCCGTGGAAAGAAATCAAAAATATTGATAAAATCGATGTTTTGGCCGGTTATATGTGTGAAAATACACAAAAAAATGCATTTGTATTTGATCAACCCGGCAGGGGAACGAAATCAAAAATATTGATAAAATAGATGTTTTGGCTGGTTATATTTGTGAATGTGCACATAAAAATGCATTTGTATTGGATCATCCCGGCCGTGGAACGAAATCTAAAATATTGATAAAATTGATGTTTTGGCCGGTTATATGTGTGAATGTACACATAAAAATGCATTTGTATTCGATCATCCCGCCGTGGAACGAAATCTAAAATATTGATAAAATTGATGTTTTACCCGGTTATATGTGTGAAAATACACATAAAAATGCATTTGTATTCGATCATCCCGGCCGTGGAACGAAATCAAAAATATTGAAAAAATAGACGTTTTGGCCGGTTATATGTGTGAATGTAAACATAAAAATGCATTTGAATTTGATCATCACGGCCGGGGAACGAAATGCAAAATTATGAAAAAATAGATGTTTTGGCCGGTTATATGTGTGATGTACACATAAAAATGCATTTGTATTCGATCATCCCGGCCGTGGAACGAAATCAAAAATATTGATAAAATAGATGTTTTGGCCGGTTATATGTGTGAAAATACACATAAAAATGTATTTGTATTCGATCATCCCGGCCGTGGAACGAAATCAAAAATATTGATAAAATAGAAGTTTTGGCCGGTTATATGTGTGAAAATACACAAAAAAGTGCATTTGTATTTGATCATCCCGGCAGGGGAACGAAATCAAATATATTGATAAAATAGATGTTTTGGCTGGTTATATTTGTGAATGTGCACATAAAAATTTGTATTGGATCATCCCGGTCGGGGAACGAAATCTAAAATATTGATAAAATAGATGTTTTGGCTGGTTATATTTGCGAATGTACACATAAAAATGCATTTGTATTTAATCAACCGGGCCGGGGAATGAAATCTAAAATATTGAAAAAATAGACGTTTTGGCCGGTTATATGTGTGAATGTACACATAAAAATGCATTTGTATTCGATCCTCCCGGCCGGGGAACGAAAACTAAAATATTGATAAAATAGACGATTTGGCCGGTTATATGTGTGAATATACACATAAAAAGACGTTTGTATTCGATCATCCCGGCCAGGGAACGAAATGCAAAATTATGAAAAATAGATGTTTTGGTCGGTTATATGTGTGAATATACACATAAAAATGCATTTGTATTCGATCATCCCGGCCGTGCAACGAAATCTAAAATATTGATAAAATAGATGTTTTGGCCGGTTATATGTGTGAAAATACACATAAAAATGCATTTGTATTCGATCATCCCGGCCGTGGAACGAAATCTAAAATATTGATAAAATAGACGTTTTGGCCGGTTATATGTGTGAATGTACACATAAAAATGCATTTGTATTTGATCATCCCGGCCGGGGAACAAAATGCAAAATTATGAAAAAATAGATGTTTTGGCCGGTTATATGTGTGATGTACACATAAAAATGAATTTGTATTCGATCATCCCGGCCGTGGAACGAAATCTAAAATATTGATAAAATTGATGTTTTGGCCGGTTATATGTGTGAAAATACACATAAAAATGCATTTGTATTCGATCATCCCGGCCGTGGAACGAAATCAAAAATATTGATAAAATAGATGTTTTGGCCGGTTATATGTGTGAAAATACACATAAAAATGTATTTGTATTCGATCATCCCGGCCGTGGAAAGAAATCAAAAATATTGATAAAATCGATGTTTTGGCCGGTTATATGTGTGAAAATACACAAAAAAATGCATTTGTATTTGATCAACCCGGCAGGGGAACGAAATCAAAAATATTGATAAAATAGATGTTTTGGCTGGTTATATTTGTGAATGTGCACATAAAAATGCATTTGTATTGGATCATCCCGGCCGTGGAACGAAATCTAAAATATTGATAAAATTGATGTTTTGGCCGGTTATATGTGTGAATGTACACATAAAAATGCATTTGTATTCAATCATCCCGCCGTGGAACGAAATCTAAAATATTGATAAAATTGATGTTTTACCCGGTTATATGTGTGAAAATACACATAAAAATGCATTTGTATTCGATCATCCCGGCCGTGGAACGAAATCAAAAATATTGAAAAAATAGACGTTTTGGCCGGTTATATGTGTGAATGTAAACATAAAAATGCATTTGAATTTGATCATCACGGCCGGGGAACGAAATGCAAAATTATGAAAAAATAGATGTTTTGGCCGGTTATATGTGTGATGTACACATAAAAATGCATTTGTATTCGATCATCCCGGCCGTGGAACGAAATCAAAAATATTGATAAAATAGATGTTTTGGCTGGTTATATTTGTGAATGTACACATAAAAATGCATTTGTATTTGATCATCCCGGCCGTGGAACGAAATCAAAAATATTGATAAAATAGATGGTTTGGGCTGGTTATATTTGTGATTGTACACATAAAAATGCATTTGTATTTGATCATCCCGGCCGGGGAACGAAATGCAAAATTATGAAAAACTAGATGTTTTGGCCGGTTATATGTGTGATGTACACATAAAAATGCATTTGTATTCGATCATCCCGGCCGGGGAACGAAATGCACAATTATGAAAAAATAGATGTTTTGGCCAGTTATATGTGTGAATGTACACATAAAAATGCATTTATATTCGATCATCCCGGCCGGGGAACGAAATCTAAAATATTATAAAATAGATGTTTTGGCCGGTTATATTTGTGAATATACACATAAAAATGCATTTGTATTTTATCAATCGGTCCGGGGAACGAAATCTAAAATATTGATAAAATAGACGTTTTGGCCGGTTTTATGTGTGAATGTACACATAAAAATGCATTTCTATTCGATCATCCCGGCCGGGGAACGAAATCTAAAGTATTGATAAAATAGATGTTTTGGCCGTTTATATGTGAGAAACTACACATAAAAATGCATTAGCATTCGATCATTCCGGCCGGGGACCGAAATCTAAAATATTGAATAAAAAGACGTTTTGGCCGGGTATGTGTGTGAATATACACATAAAAATGCATTTGTATTCAATCATACCGGCCGGGAACGAAATCTAAAATATTGAAAAATAGACGTTTTGGCCGTTTATATGTGTGAATGTACACATAAAAATGCATTTGTATTCGATCATACCGGCCGGGGAACGATATCTAAAATATTGATAAAATAGACATTTGGCCGTTTATATGTGTGAATGTACACATAAAAATGCATTTGTATTCGATCATACCGGCCGGGGAACGATATCTAAAATATTGATAAAATAGACATTTGGCCGTTTATATGTGTGAATGTATACATAAACATGCATTTGTATTTGATCATCCCGGCCGGGGAACGAAATGCAAAATTATGAAAAAATAGACGTTTTGGCCGGGTATATGTGTGAATGTACACATAAAAATGCATTTGTATTCGAGCATCCCGGCCGGGGAACGAAATCTAAAATATTATAAAATAGATGTTTTGGCCGGTTATATTTATGAATATACACATAAAAACGCATTTGTATTTTCTCAATCGGTCCGGGGAACGAAATCTAAAATATTGAAAAAAAAGTCGTTCTGGCCGGGTATATGTTTGAATGTACACATAAAAATGTATTTCTATTCGATCATCCCGGCCGGGGAACGAAATCTAAAATATTGATAAAATAGACGTTTTGGTCGGGTATATGTGTGAATGTACACATAAAAATGCATTTGTATTCGATCATCCCGACAGTGTAACGAAATCAAAAAAATGGATAAAATAGACGTTTTGGCAGGTTATATGTGTGACGAAACACATAAAAATGCATTTATATTTAATCAACCGGGCTGGGGAATGTAATCTAAAATATTGATAAAATAGACGTTTTGGCCGGTTATATGTGTGA
Organism: Theocolax elegans; assembly: GCA_026168455.1. Lineage (NCBI taxonomy): Eukaryota > Metazoa > Arthropoda > Insecta > Hymenoptera > Cerocephalidae > Theocolax > Theocolax elegans. Next base: position 62,532,435 of record CM047431.1, on the reverse strand, counting down.
ATATACACATAAAAGTGCATGTGTATTCGATCATCCCTGCCGGGGAACGAAATCGAAAATATTGATAAAATAGACGTTTTGGCCGTTTATATGTGAGAAACTACACATAAAAATGCATTTGCATTCGATCATCCCGGCCGTGTAACGAAATCTAAAATATTTATAAAATAGACGTTTAGCCGCTTATATGTGAGAATATACACATAAACATGCATTCGTATTCGATTATATCGGCCGGGAACGAAATCTTAAATATTGAAAAAATATACGTTTTGGCCGTTTATATGTGTGAATATAAACATAAAAATGCATTTGTATTCGATCATCCCGGCCGGGGAACGAAATGCAAAATTATGAAAAAATAGATGTTTTGGCCGGTTATATGTGTGATGTACACATAAAAATGCATTTGTATTCGATCATCCCGGCCGTGGAACGAAATCTAAAATATTGATAAAATTGATGTTTTGGCCGGTTATGTGTGAAAATACACATAAAAATGCATTTGTATTCGATCATCCCTCCGTGGAACGAAATCTAAAATATTGATAAAATTGATGTTTTGGCCGGTTATATGTGTGAAAATACACACAAAAATGCATATCTATTCGATCATCCCGGCCGTGGAACGAAATCAAAAATATTGATAAAATAGATGGTTTGGGCTGGTTATATTTGTGATTGTACACATAAAAATGCATTTGTATTCGATCATCCCGGCCGGGGAACGAAATGCAAAATTATGAAAAAATAGATGTTTTGGCCGGTTATATGTGTGATGTACACATAAAAATGCATTTGTATTCGATCATCCCGGCCGGGGAACGAAATGCAAAATTATGAAAAAATAGATGTTTTGGCCAGTTATATGTGTGAATGTACACATAAACATGCATTTGTATTTGATCATCCCGGCCGGGGAACGAAATGCAAAATTATGAAAAAATAGACGTTTTGGCCGGGTATATGTGTGAATGTACACATAAAAATGCATTTGTATTCGAGCATCCCGGCCGGGGAACGAAATCTAAAATATTATAAAATAGATGTTTTGGCCGGTTATATTTATGAATATACACATAAAAACGCATTTGTATTTTCTCAATCGGTCCGGGGAACGAAATCTAAAATATTGAAAAAAAAGTCGTTCTGGCCGGGTATATGTTTGAATGTACACATAAAAATGTATTTCTATTCGATCATCCCGGCCGGGGAACGAAATCTAAAATATTGATAAAATAGACGTTTTGGCCGGGTATATGTGTGAATGTACACATAAAAATGCATTTGTATTCGATCATCCCGACCGTGTAACGAAATCTAAAATATTGATAAAATAGACGTTTTGGCAGGTTATATGTGTGACGAAACACATAAAAATGCATTTATATTTAATCAACCGGGCTGGGGAATGTTATCTAAAATATTGATAAAATAGACGTTTTGGCCGGTTATATGTGTGAATATACACATAAAAGTGCATGTGTATTCGATCATCCCTGCCGGGGAACGAAATCGAAAATATTGATAAAATAGACGTTTTGGCCGTTTATATGTGAGAAACTACACATAAAAATGCATTTGCATTCGATCATCCCGGCCGTGTAACGAAATCTAAAATATTTATAAAATAGACGTTTAGCCGCTTATATGTGAGAATATACACATAAACATGCATTCGTATTCGATTATATCGGCCGGGAACGAAATCTTAAATATTGAAAAAATATACGTTTTGGCCGTTTATATGTGTGAATATAAACATAAAAATGCATTTGTATTCGATCATCCCGGCCGGGGAACGAAATGCAAAATTATGAAAAAATAGATGTTTTGGCCGGTTATATGTGTGATGTACACATAAAAATGCATTTGTATTCGATCATCCCGGCCGTGGAACGAAATCTAAAATATTGATAAAATTGATGTTTTGGCCGGTTATGTGTGAAAATACACATAAAAATGCATTTGTATTCGATCATCCCGGCCGTGGAACGAAATCTAAAATATTGATAAAATTGATGTTTTGGCCGGTTATATGTGTGAAAATACACACAAAAATGCATATCTATTCGATCTTCCCGGCCGTGGAACGAAATCAAAAATATTGATAAAATAGATGGTTTGGGCTGGTTATATTTGTGATTGTACACATAAAAATGCATTTGTATTCGATCATCCCGGCCGGGGAACGAAATGCAAAATTATGAAAAAATAGATGTTTTGGCCGGTTATATGTGTGATGTACACATAAAAATGCATTTGTATTCGATCATCCCGGCCGGGGAACGAAATGCAAAATTATGAAAAAATAGATGTTTTGGCCAGTTATATGTGTGAATGTACACATAAAAATGCATTTGTATTCGATCATCCCGCCGTGGAACGAAATCTAAAATATTGATAAAATTGATGTTTTGGCCGGTTATATGTGTGAAAATACACATAAAAATGCATTTGTATTCGATCATCCCGGCCGTGGAACGAAATCAAAAATATTGATAAAATAGATAAAATAGATGTTTTGGCTGGTTATATTTGTGAATGTAAACATAAAAATGCATTTGAATTTGATCATCACGGCCGGGGAACGAAATGCAAAATTATGAAAAAATAGATGTTTTGGCCGGTTATATGTGTGAAAATACACATAAAAATGCATTTGTATTCGATCATCCCGGCCGTGGAACGAAATCAAAAATATTGATAAAATAGATGTTTTGGCCGGTTATATGTGTGAAAATACACATAAAAATGTATTTGTATTCGATCATCCCGGCCGTGGAACGAAATCAAAAATATTGATAAAATAGAAGTTTTGGCCGGTTATATGTGTGAAAATACACAAAAAAGTGCATTTGTATTTGATCATCCCGGCAGGGGAACGAAATCAAATATATTGATAAAATAGATGTTTTGGCTGGTTATATTTGTGAATGTGCACATAAAAATTTGTATTGGATCATCCCGGTCGGGGAACGAAATCTAAAATATTGATAAAATAGATGTTTTGGCTGGTTATATTTGCGAATGTACACATAAAAATGCATTTGTATTTGATCATCCCGGCCGGGGAACGAAATGCAAAATTATGAAAAAATAGATGTTTTGGCCGGTTATATGTGTGATGTACACATAAAAATGCATTTGTATTCGATCATCCCGGCCGTGGAACGAAATCTAAAATATTGATAAAATTGATGTTTTGGCCGGTTATATGTGTGAAAATACACATAAAAATGCATTTGTATTCGATCATCCCGGCCGTGGAACGAAATCTAAAATATTGATAAAATTGATGTTTTGGCCGGTTATATGTGTGAAAATACACACAAAAATGCATTTGTATTCGATCATCCCGGCCGTGGAACGAAATCAAAAATATTGATAAAATAGATGGTTTGGGCTGGTTATATTTGTGATTGTACACATAAAAATGCATTTGTATTTGATCATCCCGGCCGGGGAACGAAATGCAAAATTATGAAAAACTAGATGTTTTGGCCGGTTATATGTGTGATGTACACATAAAAATGCATTTGTATTCGATCATCCCGGCCGGGGAACGAAATGCACAATTATGAAAAAATAGATGTTTTGGCCAGTTATATGTGTGAATGTACACATAAAAATGCATTTATATTCGATCATCCCGGCCGGGGAACGAAATCTAAAATATTATAAAATAGATGTTTTGGCCGGTTATATTTGTGAATATACACATAAAAATGCATTTGTATTTTATCAATCGGTCCGGGGAACGAAATCTAAAATATTGATAAAATAGACGTTTTGGCCGGTTTTATGTGTGAATGTACACCTAAAAATGCAGTTCTATTCGATCATCCCGGCCGGGGAACGAAATCTAAAGTATTGATAAAATAGATGTTTTGGCCGTTTATATGTGAGAAACTACACATAAAAATGCATTTGTATTCGATCATACCGGCCGGGAACGAAATCTAAAATATTGAAAAATAGACGTTTTGGCCGTTTATATGTGTGAATGTACACATAAAAATGCATTTGTATTCGATCATACCGGCCGGGGAACGATATCTAAAATATTGATAAAATAGACATTTGGCCGTTTATATGTGTGAATGTACACATAAAAATGCATTTGTATTCGATCATACCGGCCGGGGAACGATATCTAAAATATTGATAAAATAGACATTTGGCCGTTTATATGTGTGAATGTACACATAAAAATGCATTTGTATTCGATCATCCCGGCCGGGGAACGAAATGCAAAATTATGAAAAAATAGATGTTTTGGCCAGTTATATGTGTGAATGTACACATAAACATGCATTTGTATTTGATCATCCCGGCCGGGGAACGAAATGCAAAATTATGAAAAAATAGACGTTTTGGCCGGGTATATGTGTGAATGTACACATAAAAATGCATTTGTATTCGAGCATCCCGGCCGGGGAACGAAATCTAAAATATTATAAAATAGATGTTTTGGCCGGTTATATTTATGAATATACACATAAAAACGCATTTGTATTTTCTCAATCGGTCCGGGGAACGAAATCTAAAATATTGAAAAAAAAGTCGTTCTGGCCGGGTATATGTTTGAATGTACACATAAAAATGTATTTCTAATCGATCATCCCGGCCGGGGAACGAAATCTAAAATATTGATAAAATAGACGTTTTGGCCGGGTATATGTGTGAATGTACACATAAAAATGCATTTGTATTCGATCATCCCGACCGTGTAACGAAATCTAAAATATTGATAAAATAGACGTTTTGGCAGGTTATATGTGTGACGAAACACATAAAAATGCATTTATATTTAATCAACCGGGCTGGGGAATGTTATCTAAAATATTGATAAAATAGACGTTTTGGCCGGTTATATGTGTGAATATACACATAAAAGTGCATGTGTATTCGATCATCCCTGCCGGGGAACGAAATCGAAAATATTGATAAAATAGACGTTTTGGCCGTTTATATGTGAGAAACTACACATAAAAATGCATTTGCATTCGATCATCCCGGCCGTGTAACGAAATCTAAAATATTTATAAAATAGACGTTTAGCCGCTTATATGTGAGAATATACACATAAACATGCATTCGTATTCGATTATATCGGCCGGGAACGAAATCTTAAATATTGAAAAAATATACGTTTTGGCCGTTTATATGTGTGAATATAAACATAAAAATGCATTTGTATTCGATCATCCCGGCCGGGGAACGAAATGCAAAATTATGAAAAAATAGATGTTTTGGCCGGTTATATGTGTGATGTACACATAAAAATGCATTTGTATTCGATCATCCCGGCCGTGGAACGAAATCTAAAATATTGATAAAATTGATGTTTTGGCCGGTTATATGTGTGAAAATACACACAAAAATGCATACTATTCGATCTTCCCGGCCGTGGAACGAAATCAAAAATATTGATAAAATAGATGGTTTGGGCTGGTTATATTTGTGATTGTACACATAAAAATGCATTTGTATTCGATCATCCCGGCCGGGGAACGAAATGCAAAATTATGAAAAAATACATGTTTTGGCCGGTTATATGTGTGATGTACACATAAAAATGCATTTGTATTCGATCATCCCGGCCGGGGAACGAAATGCAAAATTATGAAAAAATAGATGTTTTGGCCAGTTATATGTGTGAATGTACACATAAAAATGCATTTGTATTCGATCATCCCGCCGTGGAACGAAATCTAAAATATTGATAAAATTGATGTTTTGGCCGGTTATATGTGTGAAAATACACATAAAAATGCATTTGTATTCGATCATCCCGGCCGTGGAACGAAATCAAAAACATTGATAAAATAGATGTTTTGGCTGGTTATATTTGTGAATGTAAACATAAAAATGCATTTGAATTTGATCATCACGGCCGGGGAACGAAATGCAAAATTATGAAAAAATAGATGTTTTGGCCGGTTATATGTGTGATGTACACATAAAAATGCATTTGTATTCGATCATCCCGGCCGTGGAACGAAATCAAAAATATTGATAAAATAGATGTTTTGGCCGGTTATATGTGTGAAAATACACATAAAAATGTATTTGTATTCGATCATCCCGGCCGTGGAACGAAATCAAAAATATTGATAAAATAGAAGTTTTGGCCGGTTATATTTGCGAATGTACACATAAAAATGCATTTGTATTTGATCATCCCGGCCGGGGAACGAAATGCAAAATTATGAAAAAATAGATGTTTTGGCCAGTTATATGTGTGAATGTACACATAAAAATGCATTTGTATTCGATCATCCCGCCGTGGAACGAAATCTAAAATATTGATAAAATTGATGTTTTGGCCGGTTATATGTGTGAAAATACACATAAAAATGCATTTGTATTCGATCATCCCGGCCGTGGAACGAAATCAAAAATATTGATAAAATAGATGTTTTGGCTGGTTATATTTGTGAATGTACACATAAAAATGCATTTGTATTTGATCATCCCGGCCGGGGAACGAAATGCAAAATTATGAAAAAATAGATGTTTTGGCCGGTTATATGTGTGATGTACACATAAAAATGCATTTGTATTCGATCATCCCGGCCGCGGAACGAAATCAAAAATATTGATAAAATAGATGTTTTGGCCGGTTATATGTGTGAAAATACACATAAAAATGTATTTGTATTCGATCATCCCGGCCGTGGAACGAAATCAAAAATATTGATAAAATAGAAGTTTTGGCCGGTTATATGTGTGAAAATACACAAAAAAGTGCATTTGTATTTGATCATCCCGGCAGGGGAACGAAATCAAATATATTGATAAAATAGATGTTTTGGCTGGTTATATTTGTGAATGTGCACATAAAAATTTGTATTGGATCATCCCGGTCGGGGAACGAAATCTAAAATATTGATAAAATAGATGTTTTGGCTGGTTATATTTGCGAATGTACACATAAAAATGCATTTGTATTTGATCATCCCGGCCGGGGAACGAAATGCAAAATTATGAAAAAATAGATGTTTTGGCCGGTTATATGTGTGATGTACACATAAAAATGCATTTGTATTCGATCATCCCGGCCGTGGAACGAAATCTAAAATATTGATAAAATTGATGTTTTGGCCGGTTATATGTGTGAAAATACACATAAAAATGCATTTGTATTCGATCATCCCGGCCGTGGAACGAAATCTAAAATATTGATAAAATTGATGTTTTGGCCGGTTATATGTGTGAAAATACACACAAAAATGCATTTGTATTCGATCATCCCGGCCGTGGAACGAAATCAAAAATATTGATAAAATAGATGGTTTGGGCTGGTTATATTTGTGATTGTACACATAAAAATGCATTTGTATTTGATCATCCCGGCCGGGGAACGAAATGCAAAATTATGAAAAACTAGATGTTTTGGCCGGTTATATGTGTGATGTACACATAAAAATGCATTTGTATTCGATCATCCCGGCCGGGGAACGAAATGCACAATTATGAAAAAATAGATGTTTTGGCCAGTTATATGTGTGAATGTACACATAAAAATGCATTTATATTCGATCATCCCGGCCGGGGAACGAAATCTAAAATATTATAAAATAGATGTTTTGGCCGGTTATATTTGTGAATATACACATAAAAATGCATTTGTATTTTATCAATCGGTCCGGGGAACGAAATCTAAAATATTGATAAAATAGACGTTTTGGCCGGTTTTATGTGTGAATTTACACCTAAAAATGCAGTTCTATTCGATCATCCCGGCCGGGGAACGAAATCTAAAGTATTGATAAAATAGATGTTTTGGCCGTTTATATGTGAGAAACTACACATAAAAATGCATTAGCATTCGATCATTCCGGCCGGGGACCGAAATCTAAAATATTGAATAAAAAGACGTTTTGGCCGGGTATATGTGTGAATATACACATAAAAATGCATTTGTATTCGATCATACCGGCCGGGAACGAAATCTAAAATATTGAAAAATAGACGTTTTGGCCGTTTATATGTGTGAATGTACACATAAAAATGCATTTGTATTCGATCATACCGGCCGGGGAACGATATCTAAAATATTGATAAAATAGACATTTGGCCGTTTATATGTGTGAATGTACACATAAAAATGCATTTGTATTCGATCATACCGGCCGGGGAACGATATCTAAAATATTGATAAAATAGACATTTGGCCGTTTATATGTGTGAATGTATACATAAACATGCATTTGTATTTGATCATCCCGGCCGGGGAACGAAATGCAAAATTATGAAAAAATAGACGTTTTGGCCGGGTATATGTGTGAATGTACACATAAAAATGCATTTGTATTCGATCATCCCGGCCGGGGAACGAAATCTAAAATATTATAAAATAGATGTTTTGGCCGGTTATATTTATGAATATACACATAAAAACGCATTTGTATTTTCTCAATCGGTCCGGGGAACGAAATCTAAAATATTGAAAAAAAAGTCGTTCTGGCCGGGTATATGTTTGAATGTACACATAAAAATGTATTTCTATTCGATCATCCCGGCCGGGGAACGAAATCTAAAATATTGATAAAATAGACGTTTTGGCCGGGTATATGTGTGAATGTACACATAAAAATGCATTTGTATTCGATCATCCCGACCGTGTAACGAAATCTAAAATATTGATAAAATAGACGTTTTGGCAGGTTATATGTGTGAAGAAACACATAAAAATGCATTTATATTTAATCAACCGGGCTGGGGAATGTAATCTAAAATATTGATAAAATAGACGTTTTGGCCGGTTATATGTGTGAATATACACATAAAAGTGCATGTGTATTCGATCATCCCTGCCGGGGAACGAAATCGAAAATATTGATAAAATAGACGTTTTGGCCGTTTATATGTGAGAAACTACACATAAAAATGCATTTGCATTCGATCATCCCGGCCGTGTAACGAAATCTAAAATATTTATAAAATAGACGTTTAGCCGCTTATATGTGAGAATATACACATAAACATGCATTCGTATTCGATCATATCGGCCGGGAACGAAATCTTAAATATTGAAAAAACATACGTTTTGGCCGTTTATATGTGTGAATATAAACATAAAAATGCATTTGTATTCGATCATCCCGGCCGGGGAACGAAATGCAAAATTATGAAAAAATAGATGTTTTGGCCGGTTATATGTGTGATGTACACATAAAAATGCATTTGTATTCGATCATCCCGGCCGTGGAACGAAATCTAAAATATTGATAAAATTGATGTTTTGGCCGGTTATGTGTGAAAATACACATAAAAATGCATTTGTATTCGATCATCCCGGCCGTGGAACGAAATCAAAAATATTGATAAAATAGATGTTTTGGCTGGTTATATTTGTGAATGTACACATAAAAATGCATTTGTATTTGATCATCCCGGCCGGGGAACGAAATGCAAAATTATGAAAAAATAGATGTTTTGGCCGGTTATATGTGTGATGTACACATAAAAATGCATTTGTATTCGATCATCCCGGCCGTGGAACGAAATCAAAAATATTGATAAAATAGATGTTTTGGCCGGTTATATGTGTGAAAATACACAGAAAAATGTATTTGTATTCGATCATCCCGGCCGGGGAACGAAATCTAAAATATTGATAAAATAGACGTTTTGGCCGTTTATATGTGTGAAACTACACATAAAAATGCATTTGTATTCGATCATCCCGGCCAGGGAACGAAATACAAAATTATGAAAAAATAGACGTTTTGGCCGCTTATATGTGTGAATATACGCATATAAAGACATTTGTATTCGATCATCCCGGTCGGGTAACGAAATCTAAAATATTGATAAAATAGACGTTTTGGCCGTTTACATGTGTGAAACTACACATAAAAATGCATTTGTATTTGATCATCCCGGCCGGGGAACGAGATGCAAAATTATGAAAAAATAGATGTTTTGGCTGTGTGAAAATACACATAAAAATGCATATGTATTCGATCATCCCGGCCGGGGAACGAAATCTAAAATATTGATAAATTAGATGCTTTGGCCGGTTATATGTGTGAAAATACACTTAAAAATGCATTTGTATTCGATCATCCCGGCCGTGGAACGAAATCTAAAATATGGATAAAATAGATGTTTTGGCCGGTTATATGTGTGAAAATACACATAAAAATGCATTTGTATTCGATCATCCCGGCCGTGGAACGAAATCTAAAATATTGATAAAATAGACGTTTTGGCCGGTTATATGTGTGAATGTACACATAAACATGCATTCGTATTCGATCATATCGGCCGGGAACGAAATCTAAAATATTGAAAAAATATACGTTTTGGCCGTTTATATGTGTGAATATAAACATAAAAATGCATTTGTATTCGATCATCCCGGCCGGGGAACGAAATGCAAAATTATGAAAAAATAGACGTTTTGGCCGTTTATATGTGTTAAAGTACACATAAAAATGCATTTGTATTAGATCATCTCGGCCGTGTAACGAAATCTAAAATATTGATAAAATAGACGTTTTGGCCGGTTATATGTGTGAATGTACACATAAAAATGCATTTGTATTCGATCATCCCGGCCGTGGAACGAAATCAAAAATATTGATAAAATAGATGTTTTGGCTGGTTATATTTGTGAATGTACACATAAAAATGCATTTGTATTTGATCATCCCGGCCGGGGAACGAAATGCAAAATTATGAAAAAATAGATGTTTTGGCCGGTTATATGTGTGATGTACACATAAAAATGCATTTGTATTCGATCATCCCGGCCGTGGAACGAAATCAAAAATATTGATAAAATAGATGTTTTGGCCGGTTATATGTGTGAAAATACACATAAAAATGTATTTGTATTCGATCATCCAGGCCGTTGAACGAAATCAAAAATATTGATAAAATAGATGTTTTGGCCGGTTATATGTGTGAAAATACACAAAAAAATGCATTTGTATTTGATCATCCCGGCAGGGGAACGAAATCAAAAATATTGATAAAATAAATGTTTTGGCTGGTTATATTTGTGAATGTGCACATAAAAATGCATTTGTATTGGATCATCCCGGTCGGGGAACGAAATCTAAAATATTGATAAAATAGATGTTTTGGCTGGTTATATTTGTGAATGTACACATAAAAATGCATTTGTATTTGATCATCCCGGCCGGGGAACGAAATGCAAAATTATGAAAAAATAGATGTTTTGGCCGGTTATATGTGTGATGTACACATAAAAATGCATTTGCATTCGATCATCCCGGCCGTGGAACGAAATCAAAAATATTGATAAAATAGATGTTTTGGCCGGTTATATGTGTGAAAATACACATAAAAATGTATTTGTATTCGATCATCCCGGCCGGGGAACGAAATCTAAAATATTGATAAAATAGACGTTTTGGCCGTTTATATGTGTGAAACTACACATAAAAATGCATTTGTATTCGATCATCCCGGCCAGGGAACAAAATGCAAAATTATGAAAAAATAGACGTTTTGGCCGCTTATATGTGTGAATATACGCATATAAAGACATTTGTATTCGATCATCCCGGTCGGGTAACGAAATCTAAAATATTGATAAAATAGACGTTTTGGCCATTTACATGTGTGAAACTACACATAAAAATGCATTTGTATTTGATCATCCCGGCCGGGGAACGAAATGCAAAATTATGAAAAAATAGACGTTTTGGCTGTGTGAAAATACACATAAAAATGCATATGTATTCGATCATCCCGGCCGGGGAACGAAATCTAAAATATTGATAAATTAGATGCTTTGGCCGGTTATATGTGTGAAAATACACTTAAAAATGCATTTGTATTCGATCATCCCGGCCGTGGAACGAAATCAAAAATATTGATAAAATAGATGGTTTGGGCTGGTTATATTTGTGATTGTACACATAAAAATGCATTTGTATTCGATCATCCCGGCCGGGGAACGAAATGCAAAATTATGAAAAAATAGATGTTTTGGCCGGTTATATGTGTGATGTACACATAAAAATGCATTTGTATTCGATCATCCCGGCCGGGGAACGAAATGCAAAATTATGAAAAAATAGATGTTTTGGCCAGTTATATGTGTGAATGTACACATAAAAATGCATTTGTATTCGATCATCCCGCCGTGGAACGAAATCTAAAATATTGATAAAATAGATGTTTTGGCTGGTTATATTTGTGAATGTACACATAAAAATGCATTTGTATTTGATCATCCCGGCCGGGGAACGAAATGCAAAATTATGAAAAAATAGATTCAGTAAAATTCATTTATTATATCTAAAAAAGTTTTTTTGAATTTTTAGATGATAATATAAATCACATTGAAAGTTTATAGAAATGAAGATTCTATCATTGATACATATCGCTCTTGCATTTTTAATTACAAATTAAACGAATATTCAAATATAAATGATAAGAACTAATAAATCTCAATAATAAATCTCAGTCGGTAATTTGCTCGCATGGTAAATTTTCACTCTTACGTACAGTATAGACGATTTTTACAAAAAAATACTTTTTTATGTGTTATTGTTTTGTATTACGTTAAATGTAAATTATTTGTTGCAGAACACTTAAACTATGTTTAATGCCAATATGTCAACCCAGTCATGACTTTGATTACAGTTATATGACTACAACACTTCTTATAGTTTATAAATTGTCCTGAGATTTTTGAGATGGTCTGAAGGCCATGATCTCTCTTTGTGAGTCAATCTAATCTCCAGCGGTATAATCTACAGTACTGCGCAAGAGGACAGCAAGCTGATCAAGGGGCCCAGACATATAATCCCTGAGATAAGAGATGCTGCGTCGTCAACATTCAATTTAGACATGAAGAATGATGAAAGTAATATGAATGTTAATTTTGTTAATTCGATCGAGAGCCTTACCAATGCATTTAATTTAGCATTAAACACGTTTCGTGATACGTCTTTTGCGGGTCTTTTGCGGATGGAAATTCACGGTTTGTAAATCAAATGATTCGGTTAACCACTCTTGAATGGCTCCATTTTAAACCAACATTTGAGTCAACTTCGGAACTCGGAGAAATACAGAAACGCACGCGACTGCATTACGATTATTTTTGTTGAAGTAACTATACGTACGATAAAAACTCTACACTAAACATATATGTATTTAGTAACTATATTGTTAAGGATTATATTGTAAGGGTTTTCCCCAAAAACTGTAATAAACATCGGAGACTTCCTTTTTCAATCAGTAATAAAGTAATATAAAGGTAGTCAATCGGGAGGTCTGTCATGGGCACGTAGAGTAAAAGCCAGTCAGTCGGAGCGAAACTCTTTTAGAATAAACGTCGTTGTCGGGTCTCACACCTACACATCTTGTATATCTATATACATTGTAATTCAAACAAATATATTCTAGTTTTTTATGCACTGATTCATAATTTTTATCCATTAAACCTCAACAGGTCATGGGCCCAAGGCTGTTTAGTATATATTAACCTTTAGTGGACGGGAATTTTCTGGTTCAAAAAAGCTTCTTTTTTCAATAAAATTAATGTCTAAAAACATCGGATTACTTTTAACCTTTAGAGGACGGGGATTTGGGTTTACTGTTTTCTCTCACTTTTCTATAGAAATCGAATTTTTGTGATGTCTCACATCTTAAAACTAACACATGTAAAGGGTCGATCATGGGCATGGCCCGTATAGAGGCCATCCCGTCCTCTAAAGGTTAAAGTAAGAATTAGTGAAAGTGTTTGTGAAAGAAAACAAAAATGGAATCAACGAAATTCAAAGTTGATAAGCTGCGTGGCAAAGATAATTGGCTCCAGTGGTGTTTTGTTATACGCACACTTTTGGAGGACGACAACGTATTGGGCGTATGTGAAGGTACAGTCGTTCGCCCCCGCTGCATATACAACGTCAACTAATTATGAAACTTTGCTCAAATGATTTTTGAAAACTGATAGAACAGCAACAAGATTAATTGTCACGACGGTAGAAAAAAAAACCGCTAAATTTGCTTCTAAGTTGCACAACAGCTCGACAGATGCGGGAAAAATTGAATACAGAGTACGACATGCAATCAGATGAAAATTTGTGTATGGTGCAAAAGCAGTTCTTCGAATTTACGTGGGAAGAATCTGAAAGTGTTGCTCTTAATTTATCGAAGGTAGAGCAATTATCTTCCAAATTAAAAGCTCTCAGAAGCGCTATTCAGGAAAAAAAGCTGTTTCCACGTATTTTGACAGCATTGCCTAAAAAGTTTATACATTTCCATAGTGCGCGGGATATGGTTAATGAAGAAAGTAAGACGTTAGAAAATTTGACGACAAGATTGATAATTGAAGAGGAAAGATTGAAAGAGCACAGTGATAGTCAAGAAGAGACTATCGCATTAATGACAAAAAGTGACTATTATAAGAAAGAACCGTAGAAGTTATCAAATAAAAGTGAACAAAGTTATAAACAAGGACCGAATTATTTTAACTGTGGGAAAGTTGTCCATTTTAAAAAGGACTGCTTTCGGCGTTTTGTGTGTAAAAGGAAAAGTTGCACAAGTAAACATTGTTTCAAGAACAATAAAGGAAATTATAAAAGTAACTGGCAGCAGCGAGGAGCCAATCAAGAAGAGGAGATCTGTCTCGTAGGAAACGCGAGAGCAGAAAAGTCAGCATCGGTGGAATGCAACGATTTCTGGGTAATTGATTCGAGAATCGTACAATAGTTGAAGCAGGTCGGTCAATGCTTTATTCAAAGAAAATTATTTTATTATTATTATGGGCTGAAGCTATGAATATTGCAATGTATGTAATAAACCGAACGGGCCCGACCACTCAGGCAAATATAACGCCGTACGAGTTGTGGTACGGGAAATCGTCAGGTATAGATAATTTAATAGTACATTTCGATACTAGTGCGTAAATGTGATTTGATCCTCGTATGGAGGTTTGCGCCCGAGCAAAGCGAGGATGAAAAGCCATACGAGGATCAAATCACATTAACGCACTTGTATCGAACTAATATTTTCGATACAACCTGTGCGGAACGAGATTTCACCACGCCAGATTTTCGGGGCGTGCGTAAAATCGCGTCTCCGCGGACGGCGTATCGAAAAAATTTTTGATACCGAATGTTATGTTTGTATACCTGCTGAGAAGAGAAGAAATTAGACGCAAAGGTACAGAAGGGATTTTTAGTGGGGTACTCAGACAATGGAAAAAGTTACCGTGTGTATGTACCGAGCAATAGAGATGTAGTATTAAGTCGCGACATACAATTTAAGCCCAAACAGGTATCAACGAAGTAATTGATTTGAGTTTGCCAAAGTAATTATTGATGACAGTTTAGAAAGCGATGAGAAAGAATTGGAGAGCATTGTATGCAACAATACAATTGACGGAAGTGCGAGGCATTTGCCTGACAGGCATGGCATTAAGCAGACGGAGTTTATGGCTGTTCAATTATGTACTTAGCCGAAAGGTTACTGTCACCTATAAAGAAGCCATGAAATCGGAAACAAGAATTGGTGGAAGGATGTTATGATAGATGAAATGCAGTCATTACACGGGAATAAAACATGGGTACTTGTCGATAGGCCTGATAAACAAAAGGTTATTAGTAGCTGGTGGGTTTTTACAAAGACAGTAAATACCGATAATACTAATCGTTACAATGCCCGTTTAGTTGTAAAATGCTAGTCTCAAAGCGAAGGTGTAGATTATAAAGAAACATTTAGTCCTGTCGCTCGTTTTGGATCCTGTCACTATAGTTTAGGGTTTAACCAAAGTAAAGCTGATTCATGTTTTATGTATATGAAAGAATGGTAAATTAATGTTTTTAACAATATATGTTATTATTATTAATAATAATTATCTATTAAGTTACATTTACATATGGGCTATTTCACATCAAGTCGTATGATGAAAATTTAAAATCGCACCAAATTTGAGAACAGGCTGGAAATATCATCCAGAAATTAGAAAAAATTTTTAGTTGTTAAAAATAATTTGACTAAGAGTTATTCGACCATGAAAAGTGGAAATTTTTCAATTTTTTAAAAAAATTGCTATTTTTTAAAGCCATTTATCTCAAAATCGATTGATTTTTTTTTGTAAAACATTACATACAATTTTTGTTTCAAAATAATCTTTAGG
>CM047431.1:60969748-61054269 GCA_026168455.1 Theocolax elegans | reverse complement strand
CAACTAAATTTTATATTTTTGTTGACTTAGCTTGTCTTAGTTTTTTCAAACTCTCATCCTGTGAGGTTTATAAAGTGGCTGGTATTAATACAGTCCGCCTTCCTTGAGATGTGAGGAATATTTCTTTGGCTTGTAAAGATCAATAAATTCTTTATCATATAACTTATAGTGTAAAAAGCAATAATTCACGAATTTTTCTAATAGTTGGAAAAATCAAATTTTAAAATTATATAGCATTGGATCACGAAAATGCCTTACGTAACAATATTCTGACGGTTAAGACCATAGTTCTATGTAAGTGCGTTAGGGGGTACCTGTTAATATGTGGCACTTATTAAAGTTTGCTATCGGTAGGGCATATATACCCCATGTCTTCCTCGTGAGAATACAGCTGGTTTTCAAAATTTTTTTATCTGTCATTTGTATCTAGAGACAAGAAGCCCGGACTCTACTGATTAGCCCACCAGGCATACTCAGGGCGAAATACAATTTTTTTCCGTCTTATTAAGTTTTATTAATTTTATACTACAATCAACTAAATTTTATATTTTTGTTGACTTAGCTTGTCTTAGTCTTTTTCAAACTCTCATCCTGTGAGGTTTATAAAGTGGCTGGTATTAATACAGTCCGCCTTCTTGAGATGTGAGGAATATTTCTTTGGCTTGTAAAGATCAATAAATTCCTTTATCATATAACTTATAGTGTAAAAAGCAATTAATTCACGAATTTTTCTAATAGTTGGAAAAATCAAATTTTAAAATTATATAGCATTGGATCACGAAAATGCCTTACGTAACAATATTCTGACGGTTAAGACATAGTTCTATGTAAGTGGCATGGAATATTATCGATTTTGAGAATTTAAAATTCAGTCTCGGTGAGGGGAGAGCCGGAATATTGAGACCTGAAGATTCATCTCCGTCTACACTTTTGATCAGATAAGTCCTCCTTTCTCTTGATTTTTAAAAACTTAGCGATTGAGTACATTAGATACTTTGTGTTTTTGTAATATTTTTGTTGCAGGTTAGACGATTTTAAAGGTACGATCAACAGCTTCTCCGTGCGTAGAAGCGTCGGTACGAGTCACCCATCGCCACCGCTGCCAGCTGATAAATTTTGCAGTCCTGTTTTTAAGGTTATATATGTTTATTCCCAAAACTTTAACATTTAAGTTTTGCAAAATTTTACCCAATTTTCACAAACTTTTCCCAAGTTGCGCAATACTTATCCCAAAGTTCACAAACTTTACCCATCCTATAAAATACCGTAAAAAAATTTTTAAACTTATCTCGAACGTTTTTAATTACTTTATTATTTATCTTTTTCTATTTTAAAATGTTTCAATTTATATTGAGCCTAAAGTAACCGCGTTTTTGTATGTAAATTCCTTTAAAATGTGCTTTAAAGTGTGGTATTTATTTAAAAATTTAATAAAAATATATTTTTTATGAAAGCCAATCTTTTTATAAAAATTTTATAAAGTTTTTATAACACCAATTTTTTATACAATTTGTATACAATCCATTTTATACACTTTTTATAAAAACTTTATAAATTCTTTTTACGTGGGCGTAACCGATAAGATCCTGTAATCAAACCGCTGATTTATGTGACAATACTGATTAAACCCTATAAACGAACCACATAGGTTGCTTGACAATATTAGAATATACCGTTAGATTCGGATAAATAATGCTCGACTTTATAGTAAAATGTCTTATTCAACCCGATAAATTGCAATCATGAAAAATCTTTAATTATTTGAAATCCAGATACATGCGTATTCGTTGTAAATAGAAAATACAGCAATACCTCTTCAAATACGATAAACGATTCAATAGCGGTTGCTTCTACGACAGGCGTAACCGATAAGATCCTGTAATCAAACCGCTGATTTATGTGACAATACTGATTAAACCCTATAAACGAACCACATAGGTTGCTTGACAATATTAGAATATACCGGTAGATTCGGATAAATAATGCACGACTTTATAGTGAAATGTCCTATTCAACCCGATAAATTGCAATCATGAAAAATCTTTAATTATTTGAAATCCAGATACATGCGTATTCGTTGTAAATAGAAAATACAGCAATACCTCATAAAATACGATAAACGATTCAATAGCGGTTGCTTCTACGACAGGCGTAACCGATAAGATCTTGTAATCAAACCGCTGATTTATGTGACAATACTGATTAAACCCTATAAACGAATCACTTAGGTTGCTTGACAATATTAGAATATACCGGTAGATTCGGATAAATAATGCTCGACTTTATAGTGAAATGTCCTATTCAACCCGATAAATTGCAATCATGAAAAATCTTTAATTATTTGAAATCCAGATACATGCGTATTCGTTGTAAATAGAAAATACAGCAATACCTCATAAAATACGATAAACGATTCAATAGCGGTTGCTTCTACGACAGGCGTAACCGATAAGATCCTGTAATCAAACCGCTGATTTATGTGACAATACTGATTAAACCCTATAAACGAATCACTTAGGTTGCTTGACAATATTAGAATATACCGGTAGATTCGGATAAATAATGCTCGACTTTATAGTGAAATTTCCTATTTAACCCGATAAATTGCAATCATGAAAAATCATTAATTATTTGTAATCCAGATACATGCCTATTCGTTGTAAATAGTAAATACAGCAATACCTCATAAAATGCGATAAGCGATTCAATAGCGGTTACTTTTTGACTGGCAAAGCCAGGTACGATGCGTTAGGCAAGCCGCCCATTTCATGCGTCGATCGTCATAAATCCCTATAAAGGTACCAGGTAAGTTGTTATATAATATTGAAATATGCTGGTAAGGTCATATAGCCGTTACTTGGCGTTATTGTGATACGCCCTATTTAACCTTATATTTTTGTATGCTCTATAAGACAATAACTGTTAAAATCCCGATAGAAATCCACTTGTTAAGAATATACATCATTTTGTATTACCTGAAATAAAACTATAGATAATTCATTCATGTTCGGGTTTTTCATTATAAAATACTATAAACTTTAGAGTGAAAAAGCATTGATATATAAATACGTGATAGGTGGCAAATCCTTATAATGCCCGGTAAATATAAATACAAAATATTTAAATATAAATGTGTACCCGATATACTCCGATAAACTATTTTATGCTCTTTTATGTTACACGTTTATTCCTATAAAACCTTATAAACAAATTTATTTTTATCGCATTTTATGAGGTGTTCATTATGAAGCCTATAGTTATAAGCTTATTCTTTCCGATTCGTATTAAATAATGTATAGCATTCTATCGCAAACTCCGGGTGCAAAAGCCACATGAAGTACGATAAAAAAATTTTTTTTTATAGTTTTATATGAGGTTTTTTCAACAGGGAGATATTTCCTATCAACACAACTAACTATAACAAGATATATTCCTTTACTTCGATATGATTTATTTCAAACGATGAATATATATATATATAACCACGTTGTATAAGTAAAATAATTTATTATACAAATAAAATTATTATCGTGTAAAAATAATAAATTACTTTTATTTTCTTATAATCTTAATATCTTTAATAAATGCTAATTTATCAATGATTAGTAAAAAAATTTAATTCTCTTCATCTTACATTACAGATACTTTTGTATATTTATGTTGTAAATATAAACGATAAATATGTTCAAATCGATGTTGGAGAGTGTGCAGGATAACAACAACTTTAATGAAAAGGAAATAGCGTTCGGACGTTTTACCGAGATCGTCGGTGGTTCTGGTGTCCGTAACATCTCGGTCGTGCCGTCTAAATTTTTCATCGTTAAGAGCTGCTGTTTCCAAAGGCTTAATTATATTTTTTTATACATTTTATACTCATTTGTTTCCTTACCAGGAGAGTGTCACATCTCCGGGAAATGGATCTTTACCAAACTCTAGGATATGTTTACTATTATAACTAGAAGGCTCAAAATATGTAAAAGCTATACGCTCGTTAATCTCGATCGTTAAATGCTTTAAACATTAAACGACTATATCATATTAGAAGTTACATTGTAAAAATAAATTGTATCCAAATGGGTAAAAAATTGACTGAACTTTTCGATTGACTTGTTTACGTACATAGTACATACATACAAGCATACATACATTTTCAAAAACAAATAAAAGGTAAACAAAAGTTTTCTTTAGATAAGGTCTAAAACCGTCTTTTTGTACGTTTTACACTTTTTTAACTTTTTTTTTCATTTATCAGAAAAAATATCAATGTGACTAAGAAATGTTTAATACAAAAAAGTTTTCTTTTATTGTGCTGAATATATTTCTTACATTTAAAATTTCTACGTAAAATCAACATTTATTTAGTTAATGTCTAAAAAGCTTTTTTTATTGTACATTTTAGGCTTTTTCAACTGTTTTTTGTACTTAACTTTAAAAATATTCATCTAGGCAAAAAGCATTGAATACAAAAACATTTATCTTATTAAGATAAAGATTTTTTACATTTAAACTTTTACAGCACAATTTATATTTGTCTTTAGTAGAAAAAACGGTTTTTTTGCACTATTTTGACACTTTTATGCGTTTAACTTGCCAGTATTTAGTTGTACATAAAAGTCACAATACAAAAATTATCATATATTTTATATTTAAACTTTTTATATATTTATATTTTAGATTATTTAATTTTTTTTATATAATGTCGTATTTTAAAAAGTGCTACCGTTCAAGACCTATTTGACTAATTCAGTACGAAATAGGAACGTTTACTTCTCTATTTATGTAGAAGATATCATAAAAATTTCAGCCAAATCGGTTGAAAATTGGCTGAGTTATTCGATTAACTTGACTACATACATACACATATACATAGTTTTTTAAAAAACGTTTAAAATGACTTATTTTCTGGACGAAAAATGTTTTTATGTATAAATAAACAATTATTTATGGTGTTACATTTTTCGCGATTTTTTCCATAATTTACTTTAAAAATAGCAGTTATTTTATTTTTCAGAGACGGCTAAAAGGAAGTTACATACTTATATACTTTCTTCATGCATCAAAATGTATACAACTATTAGCCTTTTTAACATAAAATTATTCTATTAACGTACGGATTTGCCTTAATTGATCAACAATTCGGTATGTGACGGTATTTTATAAGTTCAATTTTATATACAATTTGTATAAAATAAATAATATAAAATTTGTATACAAATTGCACATTATTTGTTTACCTGGGAGCTCACACGGACCTAATTTTCAGATCCTATACCTGCCTATACTATGCCGAAATTTGTCAATCACTGAAATTTGGTATATTAAGGATAAAACGAAGGCTGTTGAAAAAGCGAAATCGCATATATCAAGGTTGAGACATATTTCAAATTATCGAAAACGAACGATTTCAACATTATTACCGTTTGAACTTCAATTTTGCCGTTATTAATAGTAATCGTTGATTCATTTACGAGAATAACGTATGAGAATTACATGGAAAATTTAAAATTACAGCTGCTATATCCATACAGTTCGTAGTTGTTTTTTCGTCTGCTATTTTCTGGCGCGAAATTTGAATATTTAATTGAGTATGACACCCCCTTACATGGCCTAAGTATAAACTACAAAAGGCCAATGGAAATCAAGAAGAAGAAGAAGACACCCCCTTAAACTTTGGTTTTTAATGCTATAATTAAGGCTACTTCATGGCACGCTTTTTTATTTTAATTGAGTTAATTTTTTACTTGAAGAAGAAAATGGATCAATTAATCTTATATGAGATTACGTTGGTGATCATGATGTTTCCTTTTTAAGTCTTGATATTTTAACTTGCTTATAAAATTATAATTTGGTATACCAATTCATTCAAATTTATCTTCAATTGAGTCATACAAAATGTTGAATGCCCACTTCCTTTAATTTCATTCTCTGTGAATTACGCATTTTTCATAATCCTGCAAGACCCAGTCGATATATTTGTATCGCCCGTGTGAGTGACAGTGACAGTTAAAACGAAAATCGGTTTAAAACTGCGCGCAGTCGATAAAATAGATACCTATCGACCCTACCGTTATCTCGTGAGTCGTTACACATATACGATATACATATACCATACGCATACATCTGTTTATACTATATATATTAGTATATACACGTGCTTTTAATGTTTCCGTAGAAAAAGGAGAAAACACGTACTGTAATCTTATTAATATTCAATTACAATAAGACAGTCATTACACATTTATTATAAATTGTTTATTTTTAATGCGTACGCCGTGTACGTGTACATATAATTCCTATACACCAATATTAGTATATAACGCGTACATATGTATATGGAGGTATCAAAAACATAACCCCAAAATTCTTTTAAAGTAAAAAATTTTATTTCTCCCATGCGGTGCGGAAGTAATCGAAAAAGTCGGAAACGTGATAAATTATGACGGCTTATCACGACGAGGTAGAAATTGAAGATTTTGAATTCGACGAGGACGACGAAATTTACTATTATCCATGTCCTTGTGGTGATCAATTTCAAATAACGAAAGCAGACTTACTTGCTGGTGAAGAAGAAGCGACTTGTCCCTCGTGTTCTCTAGTCATCAAAGTTATTTACGATAAAGACAATTTTATTGCCAAATTCGAGGAGATTTTGAAAATCGAGGATAAGGAATTGGTTAAACAAACATCTTAATTGTAAGCTTTATTTTCCATTGGTTTTTTCTTACCTTTAATCTCTACGCTATTGAGTTTTAAATTCATTTCTTTCTCTTTTTCATATTTTTATTGTAACATTATATCTAATTAACAAGTTTCTTTCAACGTTATTTTTTGTTTTATAAAAAAATTGATTTTATTCGCTGTTGAAGTTCAGCGCATTGATGTATTATGTATGTGTTTGAATTGAAAATAATAAATAAAACAAATGATATTATTCACTTATATGATTATTTATTCGTATGTAATTTGAATATTAATATTTCTTTTGAATGTTTGTAAAATTGAAAAAATGTAAAATGTTCAATGTTTCAGGAACCATGGCTGGCCGTGGTAGAGGAAGAGGTAAACCATTAATACCTCTTGGTGGAGATCAAATAGGTTTTGGTAAAGCAGAAATTTTGCCACCTATATTACAACCACCACCAAGTTATCCTCCCTTGGATTACAAACCTTTACCTACAACTGTCACAAATGAACTCAGGTATTTATTGCAATTAAAGAAGGAATTTGCAGAATTTATGCACGAATCACCAAACAATGTTTTACCAATTGTCATAAAGAAAGATATAGAAAGGTATTCGGATCGCTACCAAGACTTGTTGTCCAATAAACAGCGATACGAAACAAGGTACGACTGGAGTAGAATGCCAGATGAATTGAAACCTCAGATTAAAAAGAGGAAAAGTAACAAGGATAAAGGTCCAGCAAAGAAGAAACAAAAGGAAATTGACATTGAATCAAAGTTACAAGAACTGGAAAAGAAGGAGATCACTCAACAAAGCGATGTGGAGGAAGATGAAAAAGATGAAGAGGACGAAGATAAAGATGTCGAGGACAGAGTAGAGGAGGAAGAGGAGGAAGTTGACGAGGAGATGGATGAAGGCACGGATTATGTCAATAATTACTTTGACAATGGTGAAAATTATGAGGATGATGAGGAAAATCTGGATGACGGTGCTATATTTTAATACATAAAATCAGTTATGTTGTACATACACAAAATGAAATTATTTTTAAATGAAAATCTTTGTAAATACATCTGTTCATACTTGGATAATCAATTAAATTATGTATTATTATTGAATAATAATATATTTCTAGATAGTAAAAGAAAAAGTAACGATAAATTATTTTGCTTTAACTTTGATGAAGGAAAATGAGAAAATAACTTAATACGAACCTCCCAGGGTTAGGAAAAAAAATTCGAGGAAAATGAAAAGACAAAGTTTTTGATCGCAAGGCCGATTGACGGAAAGCATCGGCTTATTTCTTTATTACGAGTATTTCAATTTCTATTAATATATAATATATATTTATATAATATATGTAGCCATAATAATCTTCAATAATGTAATAAATGATCGTCTGTCATATAATGCGTTAAAGAGAAGTATACAAACGAAGATCGACGAAATATTCATACCGTCGTAATTCATCCGTTGCACACTCGCGTCGTCGATGACCTCACGAAATAAATTTTCTCGTCTACAAAAAACACTTGCTCCAAGCGCTAAATGAAATTCAATGCGACGTTATACGAGATCGTGAAAAGAAAAAAAAAACGGCTTGGCCGTTTCGCCACGAGAATACAACGGCAACAATAAGTGAATGATAATAATTACGTACGTTTTTTTTTTCTTTCAATATTCTTGGATTTTTTTTTGTTCTTTATGTGTTTTTTTTTTTCGTTTTGGTAATATACGTGGATTTCTCGATTCGAAGCCAGTTTTGAAGCGCTGAACGATAAAGTTTTACAATTCAAGGATCGAAAAAACTCCCACCACCTCACAATGGTTTCTCGCGTACGGCGGAAGCGTTTTCCTCGCGCGGCCCAAACTCGAGAGCGTCAAATTATGGCGAGACCCATCGCGATTTCTCTTTCCTCTTCTCTTTTTCTTTTCTTTCTTTCATTTTTTTTTTTAATCTTTTTTTTTCATTTATTATCACAATAACGAGTATCTCGACGTTTTCGTTATACAAAAAATACACAGACTTACGTACGCGGTTTAATTATTACTTTACTTTTTATATTTTTTCACTTTTTTTTACGTTTTCTCTAGAAAAATCGGTATGTGTTTCGATAAACCCTCCCCCACAAGGCGCGTCGATGCAAGTACCCTGTATGTAAAAACGTCTCGTCCCGTCGATTTTCGCAAAAAACCCCCCACGCACACGCATTCTCACACGCACGTTATTCAATTGTAATAATAATCTACATACGAATAAACCGAAATTAAACAAAAAAAAAATTCGAGGGGGGGAGGGGTCGGAGGGGGAGGAGGTTCACTTTTCGATGGCTTTGCATTTATATATTATATATCCTATACATATACCTATATATTCAAGTGACCTTCTCTTTGTTAAAAAACGATTGAGTATATAAATTTTATATATATTTATATGTATACCTATGTGTATAGAATTACTATTATTACTATTGTTGTTGTTATTATTATTCTTATTATTATTTAAGATTTACGTGGAACACTTATGCGATTTCTACCTTACCGATTGTAGCAGCGAATATTTTGATTGAAAAATTGCGGGCGCGTACAAGTCAAAGTATAAATTTCCCCGCGAAAAATTGAGAATCAACTATTTTTATCCAAAAAACCAACTTTCGATATAATTTTTAGAACAACAATATCTCTCTGCGTGGATTTTCTGAATTGTAATATTTGAAGAAATAATTTACCGCTCTGATTTTGTTAGAAATCAATACATTTATGTGAAACGCTCTTGTTACCCAAAAATTAGTCCGAAATTTTACCAAAAATTTGCGAATAAGTCCTTAATTAACGTTTTTTTTTTAATTTACCAAAACCTTCGATTGCATTAAACTAATGATCGACTGTAATTAACGTACACGCTTGATGCGCTATATATCCATTACCCTTAATTGACAAATTTTTTTTTGCAACAAAATATTTAAAAAAATTTTTATCGCGATAAATTTGACTTTTTGATCATCTGCCTATATTTTGTTCGTTATACATATATAGTGAATGCGCGTTCAAAGCCGATAACGCAGATATCGCATTTCGTTTATATACGGTATTCCTAAAAAATGCATTGCAAATCGTTATCTTTAAATGACTTTTAATTGTACGCGAAATGTTCAATTATTTCGTTGACCACATTTGATACCAAAATTATTGGATATAAGCGACAAAATTGGTATACGTTAAAACGTTTGAATTCAATTACACGTTTAAAAATTATCAAATGAATCCTAAATATATTTTATTGACACTACGTGGTACACACTGGAATTCTTTTAAAATTGTTTAGTAAATTTTGAAAAATAAATTATATTTATATATATATGTATATATAAATGTATCGCGGTATAAATAATAAATCAATGAAACAACACGAATATACTTGCAAGCTTTTAAAAATCTCATTTGAAAACACGACGTTATTTAATACTTTCTTCAATTGTTCACAAATAATATACATATACATATATATTAATTACGTAGAAATTGTCTAAGCTATATATTATATACCTAAATACCACGATAGCTAGACGTAAAAATTTGATCGTTTGTAACATTCATTACAAAATTGAGAAACTGTACATAAATCTCTACAAGGCTTCGCGTTAACCACAAGAAAATTTTCACGCTCGCTTCATAACGGCGCGCGAGAATTATTTGGTTAAACTTACGCATAGTTAACGTTTCATGATAAAATTAAAAAAAAAAAATCGTTTACCTCAAGATGTAATTTTACATCGTGCATAATACAATATATATATATATGTAACCGTTCAACGTCGAACGTCAACTTAAATTTAACAAACATTTCCATCGTTACTCAAAACGCACATTTAAAATTTCCACTCGTCGTGTAACACAATATTGACGACAACATCGAGTTAAACTAAAAAAAAAGAAAAGAAAAGAAATAATCGAACGTAAAATAAGTATATGGTATACAAAGCGAGTCGAAAAGTGAGCCACCGATCGTGTGAAAAAAGTCACGTTACACGGTATACGCTATAGCTACGAATAAACGCAGAGAGGATATTTATGCATATATACACATATACATATATGTATATATATACACACATAGATATATATATATATCGACTAGGTTTTTTCTTTTTATAAATAAAAAAATGTATCCTCTCCGCGATGATCACAATTACGATTTTTCGACGACGATGCCGTTCGATGAACGTCTCTAGTTTCTTCAACATTATCTCTTCCTCTTCCTTCACCTACAAAGTTTATTTATCACGCAATCTTTTTCTTTTTTTTTGTTTTTGTTTATGTATATGTACAAAGGCTTTTAATAACGAAACGTTCGTTGTTCCACCTTCACGTTTAATTATAACCTTTCCCTTTTTGTTTCGTTTAAGCAGCCCTCTTACTCTTGCATTTAACTATTTGGAGAAACATTCGTTAAATTAGAAATACAACAGAATACAACGGTTTTCACCCTCTACTATTAATTTAAATACTAAAGATTAATGCATCGTTTGCTTGAGAAACACATATAGGATTGTTATGTTAAATAAAGAAATGAACCATTTTTTACGTTTTATTTAATTAAAAGAAAACCTTCCTGACCCTCAATAAATTAGAGCATTTTTCTTTAATTACAAAAAAATACAGCTGAGATGCCTATAGACGATGTAAAATTGAATTTGGATATTTTTTTTTTATTTTTTGTATGCGTGTATTACGTTTAGTAAGAAAAGAGAGAGAAATTATTATTGTATTATTGATTAAATAAATATTTCACCAACAATCTATATAATCATGTTTTAAAATCTCATTTCTCTCTTTTTTTCGAAAAATTGAATGTTAAGATAAATATTACGGGAAATACATGATCGATTATAATAGTTGGAAACCATTCATTTGACATAAATATTCCTTTCACTGTGCTACATAAATTAATATACACATTCCGTTTTGAATTCCGAATTCAAATATCTATGTAGTACAAAAAATCGAGATAGTAGTTGCTTTTCCATAAAAGGTAATAACACACCGAGATCACGAAAGTTAACCTCAACTTACTTCTAATCTCACGAAAGGTATCAGGTATAATTCTGATGATATTTAAAATCCCAGGGTAAAGTTTTTCCTCCGTGTCGAAAAAAAAGAAAAAACGAAAACGTTCTCCAAATGTGAAAAATGCTCGATCGTTAAGTGTATAGATTCAGGAGCCGCAAATCGAAATGTTATCGCGTCGAATGAAATAACGTAGATGATATATATATATAATGTAAAGGAAAAAGATTGTTTGGTCGTGTCGCGATCCCTTGACGCGCGCGCAACACGCGAACGCACGAAAAACGCTTCCGCACCCCCAGTCATCCTTCCCCTTTCTCGCATTATTATTCACCCTCCCCGTTTATCCACCTCTAATCCGTTCACCCTTACGCATGGTCACTCGTAATCCTTTTTATTCCTTTTCACACCCGATATATTATATAATATATATATTTATATCTCGCATATAATCGATCATATTTATAATACGGTAATTCAATGCGGTCTATCTATTTATATTAGGCGATAGAGACTAAGGCGGGAACGCAAACGAAATCCCGGGTAGCCTCAGACTCTTCTTCTTCTTCTTCTTCTTCTTCTTTTTCTTCTCCTTCATCTCCTTCTACATCATCTTCTTAGTATTTTCTTCATTTATTCTCAGTTACTTATTAATTCCGCAATTTTCTTAATCTTCGTTTATCTCGTTCCTATACGTGGTTACGTTTCCCTGACCGACCCTCCCTTCGGCCCCGTTTAATTAACGTGAATTAGCGCTAAATCCTCGTGGTATAAAACCGAATTTCGATCGCGTCTTGTCATCTGTTTTTTCCTACTTCCTCTCTCTCTATCTCAATTTCTTTCAAAATCTCTATCTCTCTCTCTTTCTCACCGTAGTGACACCTCAACAACCGTTCGAAGGGTGAACTCGCTAATGTTTACCCAAGCATGACTAGATTAGTCAATATTTGACTAAGATCTATAATCTACGACAACTAGTGTGTCGCGCTCTTATTCTCTTCTCTCGTTTCGAAGTTACACGCATTATGTCAGTCGATTCGAAAGCAACCCCGCGGCGTCTAATTACCGTTATCTCTCTCCTGTACTTTTCGTTTAGCGAATTATGAGATTATTCAAAGGCATTCCCGTCGAGCATCTCGTATTGGTGAATTTAAGGGGGGTGAAAAAAAAAGAAAGATCTTTGGAAGACAATGGAATGTCTCGTATATTGTCTCGTCTATAAGAATCGAGGAAGAGCGAGCGATGGAAATGCCTTTGCGTGTATGAGAATTCTCTCGTCGAAATTCGGAAGTGACCACAGCGATTCCTCTATCGAATGCCACAATTCGTGATTGTGTGTTGGGTATACGCGTGTTCGTAATTTCTACATACGAATCGTAAAATTAATTATAATTGCGACACGACGGACACTTCGGTAATTTCGACGAGGAGATTGTTCGTGCGTGAAACGTTCCAATGCCAAAGCGACAGCCTCGATATGTAGAGGCTTCTTCCTATACGATTGTCATTCGATTCTCAAGGCTCGATCGGTCTCGGGCACACTTTCTGATCTGCGTAAAAAAGCTAAGTCTCGCGGGCACTAAGTATATAATGTATATATGTATATATGTATGTATATACCAAGGGATACATACGTAGTTCTCGATAACCTAATACTCGTTTACAAAATCTGGCTGTGTGTCTATATATTAAATTTTTTGGACGGGCAGTGTAAACTCGCGTTGAAATCCATTCGCGAGATCGTTTCTATATGTGTCTGTGTGTGTGTCTGTGTGTCTGTCTGTGTGTCGTGTGTATGCAGTGTGTGTGTTGTCGAATGCGACGCAGTCGTCAATGTCGATCCAACCCTCGAACCACGTGGCCACGGCAAATTGGCTCGTTGTCATTCTCGTTCGAGGCGTTGACGTATATAAAAGAAGAATAAAATGTATAAAGAACAAACAAATGTAAGAGAGATACAGTCGAAGAAGGTGCGATATAGATCAGTGTAGAGCAAAGAAGAGAGTAAGAGCGGTTAAAGCTCGAGGGCTCTCCAGCACTTGACTCGAAAGTCCTGTAGGTTGATTATTTCATTTGATGCTTTAACTTTATTTCTTTATTTCTTAGTTTTCTTAGATCACGTTTATATTCGTCGTCGATTTGATTGTGGCGCGAACTTTCGAGCGAGCGCCGGTTCGCTTTAAAAAAATATCCACCATCTGCGTGTACATATCAAAAATAATGTTAAGAGTGATTCTCGCAACTCGAGCGCCCCGTAATCTAAAAACAATAATATTTATAATATTTATCAGAGTTTCCGTTGTACATACAAAATGCTACATGGATTTATATTAAAATGCATTTAGATGGCAATCTGAACAATTGAAGAAGGTGCGTTGTAAACAAATTAAATATTATAACAAAAATACGAATAGAGATTGGATCAGGGCGTTGGCGTTACGATCAGGAGCACTCTCGAGCGAATAAGCTTGGAATTTCGAATTTCACAAATGTTTCAGCAAACTCGCAATCGTCGACAATTCCAAATTAAAGAGAGAAGAACAAGCACGTAGCGTAAAATGAGAAGAGAAAAATAAGCACAGATGTCGGCACATTTTTGTTTGTCGGATATTCTCTACAGTCGTTTGGTACCCACGCGGGTATTCGATAGTTACATATAATCCAAGAGTGTAGGAATTTAAAACGTAAGAACGCAAGTCTTTGTTCAGTTACCACATCCAGTGGCTCGTCTGTACGTATTATTTATATTAAATATGTATAACTAACGTTTAGCTGTTACTATATCCAATTTGGACGTGGACAATTTTCTGTTTTTTAAATTACAAAAAATCCAGCTGAGATGCCTATAGGACGCTGTTAAAATGAATTTGATATTCTTTTTTTTTTATTTTTTGTATGCGTGTATTACGTTTAGTAAGAAAAGAGAGAGAAATTATTATTGTATTATTGATTAAATAAATATTTCACCAACAATCTATATAATCATGTTTTAAAATCTCATTTCTCTCTTTTTTTCGAAAAATTGAATGTTAAGATAAATATTACGGGAAATACATGATCGATTATAATAGTTGGAAACCATTCATTTGACATAAATATTCCTTTCACTGTGCTACATAAATTAATATACACATTCCGTTTTGAATTCCGAATTCAAATATCTATGTAGTACAAAAAATCGAGATAGTAGTTGCTTTTCCATAAAAGGTAATAACACACCGAGATCACGAAAGTTAACCTCAACTTACTTCTAATCTCACGAAAGGTATCAGGTATAATTCTGATGATATTTAAAATCCCAGGGTAAAGTTTTTCCTCCGTGTCGAAAAAAAAGAAAAAACGAAAACGTTCTCCAAATGTGAAAAATGCTCGATCGTTAAGTGTATAGATTCAGGAGCCGCAAATCGAAATGTTATCGCGTCGAATGAAATAACGTAGATGATATATATATATAATGTAAAGGAAAAAGATTGTTTGGTCGTGTCGCGATCCCTTGACGCGCGCGCAACACGCGAACGCACGAAAAACGCTTCCGCACCCCCAGTCATCCTTCCCCTTTCTCGCATTATTATTCACCCTCCCCGTTTATCCACCTCTAATCCGTTCACCCTTACGCATGGTCACTCGTAATCCTTTTTATTCCTTTTCACACCCGATATATTATATAATATATATATTTATATCTCGCATATAATCGATCATATTTATAATACGGTAATTCAATGCGGTCTATCTATTTATATTAGGCGATAGAGACTAAGGCGGGAACGCAAACGAAATCCCGGGTAGCCTCAGACTCTTCTTCTTCTTCTTCTTCTTCTTCTTTTCTTCTCCTTCATCTCCTTCTACATCATCTTCTTAGTATTTTCTTCATTTATTCTCAGTTACTTATTAATTCCGCAATTTTCTTAATCTTCGTTTATCTCGTTCCTATACGTGGTTACGTTTCCCTGACCGACCCTCCCTTCGGCCCCGTTTAATTAACGTGAATTAGCGCTAAATCCTCGTGGTATAAAACCGAATTTCGATCGCGTCTTGTCATCTGTTTTTTCCTACTTCCTCTCTCTCTATCTCAATTTCTTTCAAAATCTCTATCTCTCTCTCTTTCTCACCGTAGTGACACCTCAACAACCGTTCGAAGGGTGAACTCGCTAATGTTTACCCAAGCATGACTAGATTAGTCAATATTTGACTAAGATCTATAATCTACGACAACTAGTGTGTCGCGCTCTTATTCTCTTCTCTCGTTTCGAAGTTACACGCATTATGTCAGTCGATTCGAAAGCAACCCCGCGGCGTCTAATTACCGTTATCTCTCTCCTGTACTTTTCGTTTAGCGAATTATGAGATTATTCAAAGGCATTCCCGTCGAGCATCTCGTATTGGTGAATTTAAGGGGGGTGAAAAAAAAAGAAAGATCTTTGGAAGACAATGGAATGTCTCGTATATTGTCTCGTCTATAAGAATCGAGGAAGAGCGAGCGATGGAAATGCCTTTGCGTGTATGAGAATTCTCTCGTCGAAATTCGGAAGTGACCACAGCGATTCCTCTATCGAATGCCACAATTCGTGATTGTGTGTTGGGTATACGCGTGTTCGTAATTTCTACATACGAATCGTAAAATTAATTATAATTGCGACACGACGGACACTTCGGTAATTTCGACGAGGAGATTGTTCGTGCGTGAAACGTTCCAATGCCAAAGCGACAGCCTCGATATGTAGAGGCTTCTTCCTATACGATTGTCATTCGATTCTCAAGGCTCGATCGGTCTCGGGCACACTTTCTGATCTGCGTAAAAAAGCTAAGTCTCGCGGGCACTAAGTATATAATGTATATATGTATATATGTATGTATATACCAAGGGATACATACGTAGTTCTCGATAACCTAATACTCGTTTACAAAATCTGGCTGTGTGTCTATATATTAAATTTTTTGGACGGGCAGTGTAAACTCGCGTTGAAATCCATTCGCGAGATCGTTTCTATATGTGTCTGTGTGTGTGTCTGTGTGTCTGTCTGTGTGTGTGTGTGTATGCAGTGTGTGTGTGTCGAATGCGACGCAGTCGTCAATGTCGATCCAACCCTCGAACCACGTGGCCACGGCAAATTGGCTCGTTGTCATTCTCGTTCGAGGCGTTGACGTATATAAAAGAAGAATAAAATGTATAAAGAACAAACAAATGTAAGAGAGATACAGTCGAAGAAGGTGCGATATAGATCAGTGTAGAGCAAAGAAGAGAGTAAGAGCGGTTAAAGCTCGAGGGCTCTCCAGGCACTTGACTCGAAAGTCCTGTAGGTTGATTATTTCATTTGATGCTTTAACTTTATTTCTTTATTTCTTAGTTTTCTTAGATCACGTTTATATTCGTCGTCGGTTTGATTGTGGCGCGAACTTTCGAGCGAGCGCCGGTTCGCTTTAAAAAATATCCACCATCTGCGTGTACATATCAAAAATAATGTTAAGAGTGATTCTCGCAACTCGAGCGCCCCGTAATCTAAAAACAATAATATTTATAATATTTATCAGAGTTTCCGTTGTACATACAAAATGCTACATGGATTTATATTAAAATGCATTTAGATGACAATCTGAACAATTGAAGAAGGTGCGTTGTAAACAAATTAAATATTATAACAAAATACGAATAGAGATTGGATCAGGGCGTTGGCGTTACGATCAGGAGCACTCTCGAGCGAATAAGCTTGGAATTTCGAATTTCACAAATGTTTCAGCAAACTCGCAACGTCGACAATTCCAAATTTAAGAGAGAAGAACAAGCACGTAGCGTAAAATGAGAAGAGAAAAATAAGCACAGATGTCGGCACATTTTTGTTTGTCGGATATTCTCTACAGTCGTTTGGTACCCACGCGGGTATTCGATAGTTACATATAATCCAAGAGTGTAGGAATTTAAAACGTAAGAACGCAAGTCTTTGTTTAGTTACCACATCCAGTGGCTCGTCTGTACGTATTATTTATATTAAATATGTATAACTAACGTTTAGCTGTTACTATATCCAATTTGGACGTGGACAATTGGATGGAGCGTGCTCGTGATAAA
The DNA here is from genome assembly GCA_026168455.1 of Theocolax elegans. Classification (NCBI taxonomy): domain Eukaryota; kingdom Metazoa; phylum Arthropoda; class Insecta; order Hymenoptera; family Cerocephalidae; genus Theocolax; species Theocolax elegans. Next base: position 61,036,452 of record CM047431.1, on the reverse strand, counting down.
ATAGTGGCGCTGTCGATCGTCCTGCGCTCGGGAACACCGGGAACGAAAGTGGAGTGTATATACGCTCGGTATAAAGCAAAACTGGTTGGAGACAGAAAGACCGAGAGAGAGAGAGAGAGTTAACAGAGTTAAATTGAAAGTTTAGAGGTTAGAGAGGGTATGTCGTAAAGGTAAGTGCGATATCTCTCTTTTTATTTTTATTTTTTTTCTTTCTTTCTTTATTGCTCGGTACTTTTCCCGGAGCCCCAAAATTTATCGAAACGGTTGCGCGCCTTTTCCAAGAGGTCGCTCGCCAGCTGCTCCTGCACGGGTGGACCACCGGTCGAAGTTTCACCCGATGTCGCGTCCTTCTTACCCCTTGACTCGAACTCGAAAACCGGCTCGTCCAGGCAACGCGCCTCCTGAGCCAGCTGGAAATTAACAGGAGTTACTCGTCAAGATCGTTTAATCGCAATAAGGGGGTGACTTACCCGGTGAGTTACCGACCGAGCCAAAAAAGTTAATTATTACATTTATTTAAAAAATGCGCATTTTCATACAAAACCCGAATATAAAAGCACTAGATAATTAAATAATAAGTCATTCTACAAATTTCCAGGTCAATACAATAAAGACACCCTAAAAAATTTCTGCACCGAAAATGTATGATATTCCGTGATTTTTCGGTACAGAAATTTTTTAGGGTGTCTTTATCGTATTGACCTGGAACTTTGTAGAATTACTGATTATTTAACTATATCTACTGCTTCCGTATTCGAGTTTTGCATAAAATTGCGTATTTTTTTAAATAAATAGAATAATTAGCTTTTTTGCTCAGTCGGTAACCTACCGGGTATGCCACCTCCGTAACGGAGAGTATTCAAGTCAACTTTTACCCTCTCTTCCTTACCAACCAACTTAAACAAAGAATTCTATTATCATTTGTAAAATATCACAGTTTTTGAACACAAACGACATAAATATATAGATATACCGTAAGGTACCCAATTGTTGATCATAAACCAATTTCTGATCAGTATATTATTTCAGTAAAATAATATGATTTACATAAATTTAATCGTTGCTACATACAATTTAAAGATTAAACAATCAATAATTGGTTAGTAGACTTAACTAGGAATTGGTATACGTACCGAAAATTTACTGATCATAAATTGGTACTTCCTGCTTTTTTTTCTTAGATTGTTGTTTACTTTAAAAATAGTAGTTATTTTATTTTTCTGAGATCGCTAAAAGAAAATTTAATACTTATACTTTCTGTATGTGTCAAAATATATACAATTATTAGCCTTTTTAAGATAAAATTATTCTGTGAACGTACGGATTTGCCTTAATTAATCAACACTTTTTGGTCAAAAATTCAAGTACAAGTCGTCTTCTCATATTTTTTCAAATAGTATCATACTTCATTAGTTATAATTGAATTATTTATTTAGCTCAGTTGATAAGGTAGGGAGGATTAAAGTTGCCTTTGGTACAAGAAATGTTATACTGAATTCTTACCGACCGGTTCAATCGAAACGACAAAACTTATTCTATAGCTAAGTAAAGGTGGTCAATTATAAAAACTGTATCGAAAACATCAATGCATTCAAAAAATAACTGCAGATAGTTTATAATAATAATTTTCTATCGTGGATTTAACCGTTGAATTTCCTTTCGCAACCATATTTGAATGTATCGATATTTTTAACAAGTACAAAGAGCAATAATCTCTTGGTTTATTCATAATTTACCATATTTATATAGCTACAAAAGTTTTTTCACCTCGAATGACTCAGTGGATAAAATTTGATTGTTACATCCCGTTAACCGATAAAAAATTAAGAGTGGAAGTACCTCATCCTTGGCTATCGTTGCCAGCGGGCTTTCCCTCTCGCCCAGCGAGTCCTGATCCTTGTGCCCGTTCGTTCCGCTGAAGCTCCCCAGTGACACGCTCTCGCTCTCCGGCGACTTGTAACCCGAGTGTTGTTGTTGTTGTGGTTGCTGTTGTTGTAGTGGTTGCTGCTGCTGATGTTGATGCAGTTTGTGCTCTGTCACTTTTTGGTGCTGCCGGTTTACCCCGGAGAGTTCCGGCGGCGCGGACAGGGGCGCTGACGCTGACCCTACTCCTCCCCAGCTCCTTGCCTCGCTGTGCGCTCGTGTCGGCGGCTCGCCTGTACATATTCGTATGTATCATTTATTATTTTAGTATTACAAATATTAATTCCACTTTGACCGCTGTAAATCGTATCGACAAATACAGATAAACACTCAAACTCAATGTCACCAGCAACACGAGCTCAGGTACTTTAGATTTTAGAAAAATAAGCTTAAATCAGTGTGTATGACTTGAGGCGAGTCCGTACTGATTACAGATTTCTGCTATTGATTTTTCAAATACAGTTTTTAATTTTCATTTTTCTAAATTTTTTTAGCACGCGCATAATCGTTACACAACGTAGAATGTGCCTTAACTCAAACAATTGAACAAATATGGAAATTAAATGATAAATTTGAAAAATCCATTAATGTCGGTAAGGGTGTATTTTAAATGAAGGTACTCCAACCCCTTAAATTTATAGAATAAATAAGATGTATAAAAGAAATTTTAACGAAAATTTAGTATTACAAATTTCTTGATTTTTTTCGTAACTTTGAGCCAAATATACCGATTTGAGCTTACTTTTTTTAATTTATATTATAATACATAACACTCCAAAGTTTAGACAAGATTCGCGCTCTGGAGGTCAAGTATTCCCCTTGTTACAGTTCCCCTTGTATGATACCAAAATTACTAATTTACATCATAATTTTAAGTTGTACAATAAGGAGTTTCGTGAAATTAACACAACTTTTTTCGAGCTTGAAGCGCTAAGAAATAAAAATGTTGCGATAAGCATAATGATAATAATTAATAATAATAGCAATAGAGTAAAGTACTGACCCTCCAGTACGTTTTGAGTGACAGTGAATGTCTTGCCGGTGTCGAGGGGTACGGTCCAATTGACTGGCTCGGGTGACCGCATGATCATTTGCTCCGGTGACTTTACCCTGGTGGGTTCCGGTGGGCTCTTTACCACCGGCTCGTCGTCGATCCAACCTCGCTGCTGTGCGTTGTGGACCCCCGGTTGATGCTGGGGCGGAAGCTGGCCGTTTACCTGGGGCTCGGCCGTCACTGGAACGAGCGGCCAAAGCTTACTCGCGAGATGCGCCACGTTGCTTTCGGTCTTTTATTCGCGTCCACGCTCGAGTTCCCTCCCCCTTATTACTTCCTTTTTTTATCCACACATACTGTGTCCTAGAGGATCACCGAGGAACTCGAGCGAGCTGCGCGACACTCGACCACATTACAAACAGGTGTCGTTACAAATACATTTAGACACACTGGACCAAATATATATATGAGGCATTACACGTCAAGTGGTCCGGTCAAAATTTTAAGATGCACCAAATTTTAGGTACACACTGAAAAGGTTTTTCAGAATACAGATAAAAATTTTTAGTTACTGGTATCTATTTGTTCAAAAGGTATTCTAACTCCAAAAAGTGAGTTTTTTCAAGTTTTTTTAACACCAGCTGTGTTTACCGCCATGTAACTCAAAATCTATTAACCTTTAGTATATAGAACATTATATGTAACATTCGCTGCTAATTGTCTCTAGAATGTATCCTTCTAGATTACAATTTTATAATCTCAAGGTGAATGTCTCATAAACTATATGTCAATATTCAACATGAAAAAATTGTAACTTCGCCACAATTGATTTTCTTATTCAAAATTCTGAAAAAAGCTTGAAACAATACCTTTTAAACGGTCTGTAGCTTATAACTGGCATCCGAGTTTGCATAAAATTATGATAATTTAAATAATCGCAACATTTTTTTAGAAATTTTAATAGAAATTACAATGTTAATTCTTGAAGTTTTTTTGTGTTTCTTTAAATTATCATAACTTTTTACAGAGTTAAAAGCCATTTACGAGCTATCGACCGTTCAAAAAGTATTGCTACAAGAATTTTGGATAAAAAAATCAATTGAAGCGAACTTAAACTTTTGAGATTAGAAATTCTAACCCAAAAGGATAAATTCTAGACATAATTAGCAACGAACGTTACATAGTAAAAGTTGATTGATTTTGAGTTAAATAGCTGTAAACACAGCGGATGTTGACGTTTTGAGACTAGAACTTTTGAACAAATAGATTTCAGTAACTAAATTTTTTTTCTGTTTTCTGAAAAATATTTCCAGATTGTACCTGAAATTTGATGCATTTTAAAATTTTGATCGGACCACTTCACGTGGAATACCTCATATATATATATGTTTTATCAATACTCAATAGAGATACTGTGATACACTGTGAGTCATACTGATTGTATACTGCACTCGGAGTTGCTTTGTAACCACTTAAGAAATCTTATTCTGATGGTTAAATGTTAATACAAAGGTTGACCGTTACAATACTCGGAAAGAGCCTAGTTATGTTTAATTAGTTGCCATATAAGAAAAAAGAAAAAAAATTCAAAATCACATTTTACTTGTGTATCAATATATATTATTCGAAAGAATAACAATAATGCTCATTGGGGATACCAAACATAATTTGTTATCCTCCGTATCTTATAGTATCGTGTAAAAATTAAAAGAAGGCAATTATTTATATAAAATTCTAAAATTTCTTTGGTTTTCTCATATCAATAATCTATCTATGTTCTAAATTGTTATACGGAAATATTTACTATTTCCAGAAGAATATTACATTTTTTCAATTATATCCAATTATATCCAATTATATATATGAGAAAACCAATGAAATTTTAGAATTTTATATAAATAATTGCATTCTTAATTTAATAAATTAATATATGTACCATATATACCATTTCTATAGCAATGTAGAGAGGATTACTGTTGGGTTTGGAATTCTTATAGAGACATATACATAAAACGTTATTAGTTATTCTTACATTAGATTAGATTTCTTTAGCAATTTCAAATTTGATTACTATACCAACTAGTTTAGAAAAATATTTTTTATAGTTTATAATCAAGATTCGAGTAATTGAAACGTATCTCCGAGTTGACAGTCGCAATACGTGTTGTATTACACACTTGCACCGATCACACATCATGTTAATATATATATATATATATATATAAAATATCTATGTAATTATATATAACGTATACCATTTTAGTGCAAAAAAGCAGAATCACGGTGCAAGATCGATCGATCCACAATTAAGCTGGTGTCAAAAATTAGCGTACATTCAAATTAAATATATGTATACATATATGTGTGTGTATATATATATACACGCACACACGCACACATACACGTATACATATAAATCGATGGTGAAAGTGTTGAATAAGAATCAAAGCGATGAATCGAACGAGAGAAAAAAATATATAGTTGTATAGTGATAGACAAAAGAACACTAGTGCAGTATGATAAAATGCAGGTATAGCGTGCCCTGATGGAAATTTTACATGTTCCAAATTGATAATGATATATACACTGGCGGTCAGTCACTTGTGTCCAACCCATGACAAAATGACTAAAACTTATAAGTTACAAATCTTCGCGAGGACGTTTTATGATGTAAACTATATACAATAACGCTGATTTTGACTTTTTTTTTCAAAAATTCTTTTCAAAAGTTACAATATCTATAAGATTTTTCTTGAACGATTTTATGTTTCTCAATTGGTGACCTATGAAAAATATGTAGAGATAGAAAAAGTTTCATCCCGCACGAGGAACGATCGGTTAATCAATCTGAATGTTGTCTAAAGTTTTATTGATTTTGATCCGGTGTGGGTAAAAGTGTCTGACCGCCAGTGTAATAAATCGTCTGTAAACTCGCTGTGAAAATTGATGGTTTTCGTTAGTTCCTTTCAAAACTTATAGATATTCAAGGTGGTAAGACGTTACGTAATAAGACCACTCTAAAACTCAATTAGCAAAATTAAATATTTGTTCAACGTTAATACTGTACCGTCTAAACCCTGAAGGTAGAACTCTCGAGTGGTCGTTAGGTAAGTGTAATATATTATACGTGGGGTGAAAATGGTACCGGAAAAGCAAAGCAACGAAATGAAGCGATAAATGGATGGATGAGAGTAACAACGAAAACCGTAGAGTAAGAAAGACCGTATGTACAAGTATAACAGGGTATAAAAGTCCATGAGGGCAGCATGGGTGGAGGGTGGTGATGGTGGTGGTGGTGGTGGTGGTGGTGGTTGTTGCAGTGGTAGCATGCTACTTACTAGCTTGGCCGGCTTGGCTAGGCCTTAAGGGCGTTTTGGATGGGTGATGGTTGGCGCGAGCTCGTTCCTGCTTGCCAGCATGATGTACCGAATGAAGCGAGGCCGGTCTTGGCCCGCGAGTCGCGGTATGCGGTGCGTTATCCGAGCGTGACTGTGACGACGCAGGTGCCTTCGCGCTCGCGCTCGTTACATTCGTTACGTTCGTGTTCGCGTACGCTAACGCGCTGATGGGCTTTGCATGATGAGCAGGGCGATGGGGAGGAGCATTGGTTGCGAGGAAGGCTAGAACATACGAGGTAGAACAAAAGATACAGCCGATGATCACTCTCTGTAAACGTGTTACGCCTTGTCTGCACACACACACATCCTCCTCCTCCTCCTCCTCCTCCTCCTTCTCCTCCTTATCCTCCATCTCCTTGGCCAACGCTGCTCTACCAAACGCCAATTTCATGGCGACTCGTGGTACAGCAACGTTGGTATCTTCAGTTGGTGCTACGATTTACGTCACTTTGTTCAATTTGCGGGCTTTTACTCATGAGGTTACGTCTACTCCTTCCTCCGACTTTACTATCTACACATACCCGGAAAGACGAACCTTCCGTTCATTATCTTTCTGTGATCGTTTTAGTTATTCTCTTCGGTTGATGCTTCTGGCGATCCGCGCGAGTAAAAGATCCACATTGGTTACAATCTTACTACGTTTATTTTTTTTTTTTTTTATTTTTCACTAATTTTCATAATTATTTCTTTAATATTATTGGTAATGGTAATGCTCGATCAACAACGTAAATACTGTAACTAAGATAGTGTCGTACCTTTTGAACACGAATTGCATCTACGACACCGAGAAAAATTTGTTAGTAAAAATTACTATTTTAATGGTAAACGGAGGACAGACTTGCACAAGTATAAAAATTGCTATTAATAATGGTAAAAAATGCCACCATTTTGGAAAAATTACCATTAATAATGGCAATTTTTACCATTATTGATAATGATATATACACTGGCGGTCAGTCACTTGTGTCCAACCCATGACAAAATGACTAAAACTTATAAGTTACAAATCTTCGCGAGGACGTTTTATGATGTAAACTATATACAATAACGCTGATTTTGACTTTTTTTTTCAAAAATTCTTTTCAAAAGTTACAATATCTATAAGATTTTTCTTGAACGATTTTATGTTTCTCAATTGGTGACCTATGAAAAATATGTAGAGATAGAAAAAGTTTCATCCCGCACGAGGAACGATCGGTTAATCAATCTGAATGTTGTCTAAAGTTTTATTGATTTTGATCCGGTGTGGGTAAAAGTGTCTGACCGCCAGTGTAATAAATCGTCTGTAAACTCGCTGTGAAAATTGATGGTTTTCGTTGTTCCTTTCAAAACTTATAGATATTCAAGGTGGTAAGACGTTACGTAATAAGACCACTCTAAAACTCAATTAGCAAAATTAAATATTTGTTCAACGTTAATACTGTACCGTCTAAACCCTGAAGGTAGAACTCTCGAGTGGTCGTTAGGTAAGTGTACTATATTATACGTGGGGTGAAAATGGTACCGGAAAAGCAAAGCACGAAATGAAGCGATAAATGGATGGATGAGAGTAACAACGAAAACCGTAGAGTAAGAAAGACCGTATTACAAGTATAACAGGGTATAAAGTCCATGAGGGCAAGCATGGGTGGAGGGTGGTGATGGTGGTGGTGGTGGTGGTGGGGGTGGTTGTTTGCAGTGGTACCGCATGCTACTTTACTAGCTTGGCCGGCTTGGCTAGGCCTTAAGGGCGTTTTGGATGGGTGATGGTTGGCGCGAGCTCGTCCTGCTTGCCAGCATGATGTACCGAATGAAGCGAGGCCGTCTTGGCCCGCGAGTCGCGGTATGCGGTGCGTTATCCGAGCGTGACTGTGACGACGCAGGTGCCTTCGCGCTCGCGCTCGTTACATTCGTTACGTTCGTGTTCGCGTACGCTAACGCGCTGATGGGCTTTGCATGATGAGCAGGGCGATGGGGAGGAGCATTGGTTGCGAGGAAGGCTAGAACATACGAGGTAGAACAAAAGATACAGCCGATGATCACTCTCTGTAAACGTGTTACGCCTTGTCTGCACACACACACATCCTCCTCCTCCTCCTCCTCCTCCTCCTTCTCCTCCTTATCCTCCATCTCCTTGGCCAACGCTGCTCTACCAAACGCCAATTTCATGGCGACTCGTGGTACAGCAACGTTGGTATCTTCAGTTGGTGCTACGATTTACGTCACTTTGTTCAATTTGCGGGCTTTTACTACATGAGGTTACGTCTACTCCTTCCTCCGACTTTACTATCTACACATACCCGGAAAGACGAACCTTCCGTTCATTATCTTTCTGTGATCGTTTTATGTTATTCTCTTCGGTTGATGCTTCTGGCGATCCGCGCGAGTAAAAGATCCACATTGGTTACAATCTTACTACGTTTATTTTTTTTTTTTTTTATTTTCACTAATTTTCATAATTATTTCTTAATATTATTTGGTAATGGTAATGCTCGATCAACAACGTAAATACTGTAACTAAGATAGTGTCGTACCTTTTGAACACGAATTGCATCTACGACACCGAGAAAAATTGTTAGTAAAAATTACTATTTAATGGTAACGGAGGACAGACTTGCACAAGTATAAAAATTGCTATTATAATGGTAACAAAATGCCACCATTTTGGAAAAAATTACCATTAATAATGGCAATTTTTACCATTATTAATAGTGATTTTTATAATTATGCAAGTCTGTCCTCCTTTTACCATTAAAATAGTAATTTATACTAGCAAATTTTTCTCAGTGGACAAATTGTAAAATAAAAAACCGTGTACCTAATTTACGGAACAGTATACATATATATTCTAAAACACGACACTATCCTAGCAAGTTGTAAATTTCATTCCTTTTCTCACGTTGCTGTTACAGTAGATTCCTACTTTACCATATTACACGGAGAAAATGTTAAATAAAATATTGTTACTTATGTTGTTGAGGAATTTCAGAACAGAGTGGACAACTCATAAAAATCACTAGTTACATAGTAACATTTATTACAAATTTATTCATTTTTGGTATAAATCTATTAAATTTTGCCAAATTTTATAGTAAATTTTACTACGTAACATAGTAATTTTTCTGATTTGTCCACTCTGTATCCAAATTCCTCAATGATTATAACAATTTTTTACAAAAAAACATAGTAATTTTTATATAACATTTTCCTCGTATAGATTTTATCTAATCATGAGTATTTCCAAGAATAAGGATATGAGTTTACACGAGTTTCACTTACTACGAGAACGTCACAACTGCGGAAAACGAATCTTCACCAAACTCTAGGATATGTTTTCTACTATAAAAATATGAAGAAAGTCGGCGTTTTAGACTATAACACTCTATTTACGATATAGATTTAAGCCAAAAGTAAAAAATTTTGCCAAAAATACTCTTGACTTTGAATACTTATATCTCAGAAACAGGTAAATATGTACAACTCCAGTTCAAAAGAAAGCTGAGATCGAGTAGATACATTCTGAAAATAAAAGAAGCTTAAATATCTGAATTTGGTCAAAAGTTACGGAATAAATAAGAATTAGACGAAATTTTGGCCTAAAGAAATCATTAAATTGTAATACTAAATTTTCGATAAAAATTAAGATATTTAAACTTCTTTTTTGTCAAAACGTATGTACTCGATCTCAGCTTTCTTTTAAAATTTGTTTTGAATGCACATCTTTAATTGTTTTCGAATTATAAGCAAACTCAATGGTTTTTTCATCCAGATTTTTCGTTATTTGCTTATATATATCTGCCCGGAGAGAAAAAAATCGCAATGATTACTATACACGACTAGGAAGTAAGAAACGATGAAACAATTTTTACTTACAACTTGTAATTCATAACACTGAATCATTGATATTTGTTCAACGTTAATACTGTACCGTCTAAACCCTGAAGGTAGAACTCTCGAGTGGTCGTTAGGTAAGTGTAATATATTATACGTGGGGTGAAAATGGTACCGGAAAAGCAAAGCAACGAAATGAAGCGATAAATGGATGGATGAGAGTAACAACGAAAACCGTAGAGTAAGAAAGACCGTATGTACAAGTATAACAGGGTATAAAAGTCCATGAGGGCAGCATGGGTGGAGGGTGGTGATGGTGGTGGTGGTGGTGGTGGTGGTGGTTGTTGCAGTGGTAGCATGCTACTTACTAGCTTGGCCGGCTTGGCTAGGCCTTAAGGGCGTTTTGGATGGGTGATGGTTGGCGCGAGCTCGTTCCTGCTTGCCAGCATGATGTACCGAATGAAGCGAGGCCGGTCTTGGCCCGCGAGTCGCGGTATGCGGTGCGTTATCCGAGCGTGACTGTGACGACGCAGGTGCCTTCGCGCTCGCGCTCGTTACATTCGTTACGTTCGTGTTCGCGTACGCTAACGCGCTGATGGGCTTTGCATGATGAGCAGGGCGATGGGGAGGAGCATTGGTTGCGAGGAAGGCTAGAACATACGAGGTAGAACAAAAGATACAGCCGATGATCACTCTCTGTAAACGTGTTACGCCTTGTCTGCACACACACACATCCTCCTCCTCCTCCTCCTCCTCCTCCTTCTCCTCCTTATCCTCCATCTCCTTGGCCAACGCTGCTCTACCAAACGCCAATTTCATGGCGACTCGTGGTACAGCAACGTTGGTATCTTCAGTTGGTGCTACGATTTACGTCACTTTGTTCAATTTGCGGGCTTTTACTCATGAGGTTACGTCTACTCCTTCCTCCGACTTTACTATCTACACATACCCGGAAAGACGAACCTTCCGTTCATTATCTTTCTGTGATCGTTTTAGTTATTCTCTTCGGTTGATGCTTCTGGCGATCCGCGCGAGTAAAAGATCCACATTGGTTACAATCTTACTACGTTTATTTTTTTTTTTTTTTATTTTTCACTAATTTTCATAATTATTTCTTTAATATTATTTGGTAATGGTAATGCTCGATCAACAACGTAAATACTGTAACTAAGATAGTGTCGTACCTTTTGAACACGAATTGCATCTACGACACCGAGAAAAATTTGTTAGTAAAAATTACTATTTTAATGGTAAACGGAGGACAGACTTGCACAAGTATAAAAATTGCTATTAATAATGGTAAAAAATGCCACCATTTTGGAAAAATTACCATTAATAATGGCAATTTTTACCATTATTAATAGTGATTTTTATAATTATGCAAGTCTGTCCTCCTTTTACCATTAAAATAGTAATTTATACTAGCAAATTTTTCTCAGTGGACAAAATTGTAAAATAAAAAACCGTGTACCTAATTTACGGAACAGTATACATATATATTCTAAAAACACGACACTATCCTAGCAAGTGTAAAATTTTACATTCCTTTTCTCAACGTTGCTGTTACAGTAGATTCCTACTTTACCATATTACACGGAGAAAAATGTTATAATAAATATTGTTACTTATGTTGTTGAGGAATTTCAGAACAGAGTGGACAAATCATAAAAATCACTATGTTACATAGTAACAATTTATTACAAATTTATTCATTTTTGGTATAAATCTATTAAATTTTGCCAAATTTTATAGTAAATTTTACTACGTAACATAGTAATTTTTCTGATTTGTCCACTCTGTATCCAAATTCCTCAATGATATAACAATTTTTACAAAAAACATAGTAATTTTTATTATAACATTTTTCTCCGTATAGATTTTATCTAATCATGAGTATTTCCAAGAATAAGGATATGAGTTTACACGAGTTTCACTTACTACGAGAACGTCACAACTGCGGAAAACGAATCTTCACCAAACTCTAGGATATGTTTTCTACTATAAAAATATGAAGAAAGTCGGCGTTTTAGACTATAACACTCTATTTACGATATAGATTTAAGCCAAAAGTAAAAAATTTTGCCAAAAATACTCTTGACTTTGAATACTTATATCTCAGAAACAGGTAAATATGTACAACTCCAGTTCAAAAGAAAGCTGAGATCGAGTAGATACATTCTGAAAATAAAAGAAGCTTAAATATCTGAATTTGGTCAAAAGTTACGGAATAAATAAGAATTAGACGAAATTTTGGCCTAAAGAAATCATTAAATTGTAATACTAAATTTTCGATAAAAATTAAGATATTTAAACTTCTTTTTTTGTCAAAACGTATGTACTCGATCTCAGCTTTCTTTTAAAATTTGTTTTGAATGCACATCTTTAATTGTTTTCGAATTATAAGCAAACTCAATGGTTTTTTCATCCAGATTTTTCGTTATTTGCTTATATATATCTGCCCGGAGAGAAAAAAATCGCAATGATTACTATACACGACTAGGAAGTAAGAAACGATGAAACAATTTTTTACTTACAACTTGTAATTCATAACACTGAATCATTGATATTTGTTTCTCTATGTATCTTAAAAAAGGGCATTGACATCTATAACTACGGCTTTTTTCATATTTTTATAGTAGAAAACATATCGTAGAGTTTGGTCAAGAATCTACTCTATATTGACTGTAATATAATTATTTTCAAATCTACTTATTGTTACATGAAATTTACATGAAGAGTACGGTGAGTTTCGAATGAAAAGTTCAAAAGAGAATTACCATCAAGAACTACGGAAAACTTATGTGACCATTACATTACGTTCGATATTCAAATACTACGGTATATAATGTGTGTGTATATATACAGGGCGTGCCAAAAGTCAGTATATACCTCCTAACTTTCTGAGTAACACAATCTGGTGACGCAGAAAGTTAGAGGGTATATATACTGACTTTTGGGACGGCCTGTATATGTATACAGTACTACACTATGTAGAACCATGTGGATCTTTTATTAAAACAAATGCTACTACCACCGAATGAATGTATCGTTTATTCTCTTTTACCGACACGGTCGAATATCTTTCTTTTTTTTCAAACGGATGAATGAGACGCAATGTTTTCGATGAGTAGCGGTGCAATGTCGATTGCCGTGCACGATTGGAACGTATACCACGCGCAACGATGTTTTGTGACTCTGATGATTCGAGAGATTTCGATTGACGCACACGGAAAAATTTACTAAATTCGTTGAATCGACGTTTACGCAGACTGTTCGTTAAAATCATTCATTTACTTTCTTGTCGAAATTTAGCAAAATATTTTCGTGTCTTAACATTTTATTTTTTTAAATTTCGTTTGAATGACAAAATAAGTGTAACTCTATTTTACCGACAGAGCCAAGTGAAAATAAGTGAAAGTAAAGGGTCGATATATCGGAATATGTTTACCAAAACATTTATCAATGTCAATTTTCAAAGTGATTTTTTTTTAATATTTTGACACGTTGCGCGTTTATCATTCGCTTTATCAAATTTGTGATCCTATAAATGTCGGTACGCATCTCGTTTGCATACCACTTTTTTACGAAAAAATTTTACTTCTTTCCTTGTTTGTTCTACAACATTATATATATGTTAGCAATGTTTGAGTCGATATTTTAAATTTTGGGTTTTCACGTCCGATGTGAAATTTTAATCGGCTCTGTCGATACGTCAAAAGTGCGGCGAATTTCACTAATCGCGTGTATGTACACGAAGTTGCACAAGAAATTTACTATATAGGCTTTGAACAAGCAGCAAACAGTGTGGAAACTCGAAGATATAATGAATGTACAAATATATAATATATATATAAATGCCTTAGTGACTCAACGGGGTGTTAAACCTGATTTTCACCGACCAAGAAGCAATATCTTAATTTTAACATTTTTTTAACAAAATCTACTATTTTATGAAAAAAAAACTCAAATACCAAAGCACTGGATTATTAAACAACACGTAATTCCGTAAAATTTCAAGTCGACAAGTTAAAGGATAATTATAGATATTTTTAAATGTCCGCAGCACAAAAATTTATAAGACAATTCGAATAATTTTAATTAATAATATATTTTCAAGGATATACAATACATACGTTTGAAACTGTACGAAAAAATAAATTACATAGAACAATAATATGAAAAATACTTTAATTTTCCACGAAACAATGTAGATTTTATTAAATAAAAGTAAAAATTACGTTACGTTGCTCGGCCGGTAAGCATCAAGTGTATGCCACCCTCCTCGGATGGTAAGAATAAAAGTAAATGATAAAAAAAAAAGAGAGGATTATTCTGCGTGATTTCGAACGACGTGTCTTGCAAGAAAAATTGCGTATAAACGTACGTTTGGATGTAGGTGCCGATATTGGTTTTCTGCGAAGTCGATTCGTCGAAACGCTTCTAGATCTCGTTCTGGGCCCTGCCTCTCTCGCCTTCCAACGCGTAACTGCGCCTGCGAATCCTCTCGGCTACTCTTACTACCACACTTCATGCGTCCTTTCACGCATTATATTTTACCAGTCAACTCGTTATTTTTTTTTGTTCTTTTTTTTAATGAAGGCGATATTGTACACCTTTATCAGTGATCCACGGTGAATTCACAATGATATGACGCGTCGTTTGATCACGCGGAAAATTCACCTCGACGTGTATCACTGCAGTGTCCACGCGAGTCACATCGGAGATCGCGATAGATCGTTTTTATTCGTCTCGATGTATAAGCGCAAAGTGTCGTACCGACGAAAACCCGTATGCATTATCGCCAAGACGAACGATGAAAAAAAAAATAGAAAAAGAAAACGAAGAAAAAATCGTTGCGTGATGATCGTATATATGTATATAGAAAAATAAATAAATAAATGCATCTTACGCGACAGAGAAAAGGAGCGAACGATCACTAGTAAGGCGCGCAATAAGCTTGTGACATAATAATTGTAATAAAAGGGTATAGAATATGTATGATATACCAACTTACTCAGCTAATTCGCACATTCTCTGCTTTCTATGTATATAAAATATATATTGCTTGAAATTTCTACAAGACGCAAAATTATAACCAAATCAACTTAATTGTAATAAATAAGTAGAAGTAATAGATTTTTAGGGTATGTAAAACCGAATAAGGCAGAGGCATATAGAAATAAAAGAAAATATATATATATATCTATAGATATAAATTACAAAATAACCAAACCATTGTAGGTTTCTCATGCACGTCCCCTAATTGTAACATTGTCAACGACTCGACGAGAGTACAATTTAAAAAATTCAAATTTAATTTTTCTATTTTAATTATTTTTATATTATTTGAGATACCCCGAACTGCATTCAGCTCAATGGACAAAAGAATTTTAGGAACGATTTTTAGTAAATTAAAGAAAATGAAACTACGATGTGCTTGTACTCTCGCAGGTTAATGAAATAGTATCTGATGGCTTATAATAAACTAAAAAATAATTATCAAAGATTCTTAGATAAATATATCTATATATAATGTATAGTGAATAATGATGATAATGACATCGAGCAATCCAAGTCCTAATGACGCATGTAACGATTTACTTTCTAATCAACTCAGCTTTATGCACGATAATGCAAAAGAATTAATAAGTATAACGAAAAAAAAAATCTATGTATGATGTATGTGTGGTATACTGCTATACATTCGATTGTATTTGTATATCGAATGTATACGGTTCTCATTCTGTTTTTGTTGTTTGTTGTTTGTTGTTTGTTGTTGTTATGGTTGTTGTAAACGTAAGAGAGATAAGAACCTGCCGTTTATTACTTACTCGGTCGTGGATACCTTTCGTGCTCCGAGCTCTTCTCCCTTGTTTCCTTGTCCTTATCCTTATCTTTTTCTTTGTCCTGGTAAAACAACAACATTTTTTGCAATTAGCGTAAGATGAAAAATTCTAGTCGGATTTTACAAAATCGGTTAATTAGAGTACGTAAATTGGAATTTTTTTTTCTATCGAAGAGATGTCCAATCGAAATTTAAGGGACTTATACTAGCTCATATTTCACCATTTAATTTTAAATAATTATTCGATATACAATATAGTATTTTATGGATAATCCAAATATAGAGATACTACACCTATAGATAAATGATTAATTATTTTATCTTTATGCAAAGTTTTTAGCAGATATTTCAACTGCACCCATAAAAAAGTTTACACCGAGGATATTCAATATTCGTTTATTTATGGACTTAAAACTTTAAATATCTATATGTTGTCGGATTTTACCTGAAATATTATATATATATCGTTAA
Organism: Theocolax elegans; assembly: GCA_026168455.1. Taxonomy (NCBI): domain Eukaryota; kingdom Metazoa; phylum Arthropoda; class Insecta; order Hymenoptera; family Cerocephalidae; genus Theocolax; species Theocolax elegans. Next base: position 61,020,011 of record CM047431.1, on the reverse strand, counting down.
ATAAATATAACAGCTACTATATCTCGCTGGGTCGGTAACAATCTATGAAAATTCACCAAAGAATAAAATTTATTTATCTAGAAAAAAAAAAAAAAAGAAAGGAATCTGAGACAGTAACTCAGATATTACAGTTGAATCATTTACTTAAAAACCTGAATTTATGAAAAATTGACTCCATTTACGAATAAACAAAAAATGAAAAGTAATGCCAACATTTCTAACAAACTAAAATAATGTAATATAATATTTAAGACTCGACATCTCTTCAAACGCACGTTTTCGTTCAAAAAAATTTCGTTTTTAATCGATCTCAATAGAATACATGTAATTTTCTAGAATATATCGATTAGACATTCATATACATAAATTTATTCTACGAGATTCATCAACCCTATAGTAGAAATCAATAATTTTAAAAATGATCACACTAGTCATAATCTACATGCAGATGCGTAACATACTGTATACTGGTATATTAAAAAATATACTGTATACGATCTAGTAACATAAAAAAATGATGCTTTATTATGAATTGCAATAATCTACATTGCAGATGGTATATTAAAAACTACTGTATACGATATAGTAACATAAAAAAGATGCTTTATTATGAATTGTATTAAATATAATCGACCCAAACATACATTACAATAAAATACAGTAATTTTTAATATGCCAATTTTTTCAGTGATGTTAACGGCAACTATTAGTTGTATATCATCTTTTTCCACTGTGATCTCTCGTTTAATAAAATGATTATATATTCTCAATGTCGTCGTTCCCCGATAAGAAGGTGCTACCTCGGAATCCGGTTATAAAAGGTGCTACCTCGGAATCCAGTTATAAAAGGTGCTACCTCGGAGCCCGGTTGTAAAAGGTGCTACCTCGGAGTCCGGTTATAAAAGGTGCTACCTCGGAGTCCGGTTATAAAAGGTGCTACCTTGGAGTCCGGTTATAAAAGGTGCTAACTCGGAGTCCGGTTATAAAAGGTGATAACTCAGGAACGAATTTTTCGTCTATGATTTTAAGTTGGTACTACTGCCGGTTTAGCTCAGCAATAATATTGACAATTGTTTTTTGGCAATTTTATAAAAGATTATTTTTATTTATCTATTAGTTATTTATTATTATTTAGTAGTACCTATGCGTAATTCAGGTAAAGTTACTATTTAGTTTGAATATATTTTAAACTGTTTCTTTTTATATTTTAATCTCCAAAATAAGAAAATTACGTCGACATATATATGTACTAAACTTTGATTTCATATATAGATTCAATAGATAATCATTGATAAATTATAAAATTATAAATTATACTACTGCAAAAGTTAAAAAACTAATTATGATGAGTATTAACTGCAGAAAATACATGGTAAATAATAATTAAGTATGTTTAAATGATAAAAATATAAGCTACATGCGTAAATTTTAATAATTTCTCGCAAACTGTCATTTTTCGCAATTTTAATTTTAATTTGACAAATGTAATTTAACACTGATACCTCTTACACAATTTTAAAGCATGTCAACTATTCAATTTTGGCGGTTGTATTCGAATCATTTTGTACCTTATTCCATTTCTCTCCCTTGTTTAACTCTAGCGAAAAAATCTCACTCCGTAAAACAGAACCTTCGGCAGTTGTGTCGAAATGTATTATAAAAATTGAGTTATTTAAAACCAACAATTGACTAAAGTGTATATTTCATCTATTTTGTTTTAATTATAATTATTATAAACATTATGTTATAATATTAAGTTTTACGATATATTGTTAAATTCCGCATTAAAAATAAGAGTACAACGTTAAATAATAGATAAATAAAAATAATCTTTTATAAAATTGCCAAAAAACAATTGTCAATATTATTGCTGAGCTAAACCGGCAGTAGTACCAACTTAAAATCATAGACGAAAAATTCGTTCCTGAGTTAACACCTTTTATAACCGGACTCCGAGTTAGCACCTTTTACAACCGGGCTCCGAGGTAGCACCTTTTATAACCGGATTCCGAGGTAGCACCTTTTATAACCGGATTCCGAGGTAGCACCTTCTTATCGGGGAACGACGATGTTATTTAAATTTACTTTACTTAACACTTACGACACCCTAAAGATAATTACTTATGGGTTTTGCCTTTGGTATAATATTTCTAAAGATTTGTTAATAAAATTTTCAATAGAATTTATGATTTTTCGTAAGATAAAACATTTTTACTCATATTTCTATTCCCATTGTTACCAAGGAAAAGTAATTTACAAAAAATTAATTGAAATATATTGACAACAGTGCGTATAGTCAGTCGTATAAATGTTTACAAACGATCACCCAGTAAGCACGTTCCGAATAAATCGAGTTTTTATAATATGATTCCTAAGAAAGATATATCTGAAAGATTGTAAATGCAATCGAGGAGAGAAAGAACGGAGTATGTAAGTAAATAAAGAATCAAAATGAATCGATCAGTTTGGAGCTACTGACCTTGACGTCCTTAGTAACGGATGGAGGACGTTGTGGATGACGTTTCGGTGAACGACGCTCGACGACAGCTGGTCCAACGCTCTGCGAGCGCGCGCTGCGTGGGCTATTCTTCGGGCTTGATTTCGGCCGTGGTTGAATCTCGGATTGTTCCTCTCGGCGGCGTGGCATCACGGGCTCCAATTTCTCTCTCGTCGGAGAGGGAAGTAGTGCCCCGTCACCTATTCGTAACCGAATTTTCTTTTTAACAAAATGTTTCATCATACCATAATTTCCTATCTTTCTTTTTCGTGCAATTAACTTTGAACTCCGCAAGCGGAAAGGAAACGCCTCTTGTAAGAATTTCTTTTCTTTGCGAAAATAATATTGAATTTTTCATTCGAAAGGCCGGGTTATTGTTTATTATCGATTTTCCTTGGATTCACTCGGTACGATGGAACTTTGAAGAAGCGTTTCCTCTTATAAAAACACAATCGAGGAAAGTAGAAAGAATTACCAGCGCCAGTAGTGCGATCGAGATGATGACGAATTAAGAAATCTTTCCTTGCGCGAGCAAGCGCTCGATCGTTGTCCTGAAAGGCAAACGTTTCAATTAGGATATAACAAAGTCACAATATAGATATTCGTAATATGTAATTTAATACGTATATACGCGATGTTTATAACGTGATAGTGTCACGTATCAATGTCTGATTAAATATTAAATTTCTCTTGGTTGTACGTTAAAATAAAAATGATTTTAACTAACAGGTTTAAAATCTTCAGGCAGCATTCCGTAAATTGGACGAGCTTGGACCGACGATGGTCGACCCGCGGCTGCAATCGTCGTCGTTGCGTTCAAACCACTCGGACCGACTTTTCTCGTATTCTCCTTTTCCTTTTCTTCCTTGGTGGCTGACCTAGCCAACGACAATGCGTTAAGAGCGTGGTTGTTCGAGCACCTTTTATAACCGGATTCCGAGGTAGCACCTTTTATAACCGGATTCCGAGGTAGCACCTTTTATAACCGGATTCCGAGGTAGCACCTTTTATAACCGGATTCCGAGGTAGCACCTTTTATAACCGGATTCCGAGGTAGCACCTTTTATAACCGGATTCCGAGGTAGCACCTTTTATAACCGGATTCCGAGGTAGCACCTTTTATAACCGGATTCCGAGGTAGCACCTTTTATAACCGGATTCCGAGGTAGCACCTTTTATAACCGGATTCCGAGGTAGCACCTTTTATAACCGGATTCCGAGGTAGCACCTTTTATAACCGGATTCCGAGGTAGCACCTTTTATAACCGGATTCCGAGGTAGCACCTTTTATAACCGGATTCCGAGGTAGCACCTTTTATAACCGGATTCCGAGTTATCGGGGAACGACGATGTTATTTAAATTTACTTTACTTAACACTTACGACACCCTAAAGATAATTACTTATGGGTTTTGCCTTTGGTATAATATTTCTAAAGATTTGTTAATAAAATTTTCAATAGAATTTATGATTTTTCGTAAGATAAAACATTTTTACTCATATTTCTATTCCCATTGTTACCAAGGAAAAGTAATTTACAAAAAATTAATTGAATATATTGACAACAGTGCGTATAGTCAGTCGTATAAATGTTTACAAACGATCACCCAGTAAGCACGTTCCGAATAAATCGAGTTTTTATAATATGATTCCTAAGGAAGATATATCTGAAAGATTGTAAATGCAATCGAGGAGAGAAAGAACGGAGTATGTAAGTATAAATGAAGAATCAAAATGAATCGATCAGTTTGGAGCTACTGACCTTGACGTCCTTAGTAACGGATGGAGGACGTTGTGGATGACGTTTCGGTGAACGACGCTCGACGACAGCTGGTCCAACGCTCTGCGAGCGCGCGCTGCGTGGGCTATTCTTCGGGCTTGATTTCGGCCGTGGTTGAATCTCGGATTGTTCCTCTCGGCGGCGTGGCATCACGGGCTCCAATTTCTCTCTCGTCGGAGAGGGAAGCAGTGCCCCGTCACCTATTCGTAACCGAATTTTCTTTTTAACAAAATGTTTCATCATACCATAATTTCCTATCTTTCTTTTTCGTGCAATTAACTTTGAACTCCGTAAACGGAAAGGAAACGCCTCTTGTAAGAATTTCTTTTCTTTGCGAAAATAATATTGAATTTTTCATTCGAAAGGCCGGGTTATTGTTTATTATCGATTTTCCTTGGATTCACTCGGTACGATGGAACTTTGAAGAAGCGTTTCCTCTTATAAAAACACAATCGAGGAAAGTAGAAAGAATTACCAGCGCCAGTAGTGCGATCGAGATGATGACGAATTAAGAAATCTTTCCTTGCGCGAGCAAGCGCTCGATCGTTGTCCTGAAAGGCAAACGTTTCAATTAGGATATAACAAAGTCACAATATAGATATTCGTAATATGTAATTTAATACGTATATACGCGATGTTTATAACGTGATAGTGTCACGTATCAATGTCTGATTAAATATTAAATTTCTCTTGGTTGTACGTTAAAATAAAAATGATTTTAACTAACAGGTTTAAAATCTTCAGGCAGCATTCCGTAAATTGGACGAGCTTGGACCGACGATGGTCGACCCGCGGGTGCAATCGTCGTCGTTGCGTTCAAACCACTCGGACCGACTTTTCTCGTATTCTCCTTTTCCTTTTCTTCCTTGGTGGCTGACCTAGCCAACGACAATGCGTTAAGAGCGTGGTTGTTCGAGACTCGTTTCCACAGAGTCGCTTCGTCCTCCGATGCCATACCACCGCCCCAGTCACGGTGCTGAAATTCAACAATCCATATACGCGTTTCCTTAATCGTCACCTAATTTTTCACTCGACGTTACGCGTGTTCACTCGAAATTCGAGTAGTGATAAAAAAAAGGGTTCACCGGATTTGAGCATCCACTTCGGAGATGCCGTAAATTACGGTGTCGGATCAACCGTATAATGCTTTTTATATTTACGGTCCGGATTTAAATTCCATCAAATCGTAATACCCTTAAGATTCGAATTTTACTAGTGTTTATAAATAACAAAAGGGATTCAAGCTCGAGATTACAATTATTCGTCATTTTTTTTTTCAAACATAAATGCTATTTTAATCATTGATACAATCGAGCCGAGCACTAATAAACACATTAACCCTTTCACTGGTGCAGCCTTTTTTACTGTACGTGCCAAAAATGGTAGGACAATAAACTAAAGAAATTATACGATTAACTATATGAATATAAGGCTTTTGGGGACGCAGAATCGATTTCGATGGTTATGTTTGCGTCATTTTGAATTTTTTAATTCTGACCTTAGATTCGCAATCAGCAAACCCCAAAACTCTTACACACCGAAGTTGAAATGAATTGACTGAAAAATGCAGCAGTTATTCAATTTGATCATATATGATACATCGCCAGTTGTGGCACAACTTTTTTTTGATCATATATGGTACATTGCCAGTGAAAGGGTTAATAGATAATTTAATGATTTGTGGAATGGTTTAATTTTGGACTTGATAATAAGTGTACCGCAATGTATTCAATTTCGAGTCTCACGTATATAGACAATATCAATATCGAAACTATATATAATCAAAATTGATAATAAATTAGAGTTTGAAAAAGTCTATATCAAATACCAGTTAAACTGAATTATTAAATTTTAATCAAGTGAAAATTTCACTCGAATTGATGAATTATCTTCATTCGAAAAAGAAATTTAAGTTCGACATTTAACTTGATTAGAATAAAATCCTTACTCGATACGATTTACTCAAGTTTCTAAAGATCTAATGTTTGATTTGAAAAACTTCGGAGAGAGCTTCTTTGACATTTAATGAAATGAACAATTTTTAAAACATTCAAATTATGTAACCACTTTTTTACAAGCGGTAAAACTTAAAACTTCCTATTGGAAATATCAGTATACGACTCTCTCGCGTAACGTCCCAATAAGCGACTTCGTTTCGATGTACACTGAGAAAAGTAATTCTTTGGGAGAAAGAATCTTCGTTAACTGTTAAGAAATGTGGATTGAAATACGGTGAAAGGCACATCACTTGATAATAAAGTTTTCTATTATGACTTAATTTGGCAAGGTGCGTATTATATTTAAATTCTTTATAGTTAAAATACAAATCATTTACAAGTAAGGACTGTCATTTTGATACGAGATCAGTGAATTAATCAGTATTTGCGATGGACATGTATTAACTGCATTTAAATTAAATATGATTATATTAAAGAAAATTAAAAAGAATAAATAAATTAATATTAAATGTTCACGTATCTGTAAATAATTATTTATTTTCATTATAATTAATATCAAACAAGAGTTTTTTCATTGCAATTCTAAATTTTCTAAAAATGATTTTTTTCAAGTTTTATTCCCTAATTATTAAGAATTATGTACTTCATATAAGATAATGAATATTTTTCTTTTACACAAAACAAGTTTATAACAGTAAAGGAATATTTCTTAACTATTAAAAAATCGAGATTTGGTGCAAATAATATAAAATTTTACGCTGCGGAATTCGTGGTTTCTTTGAATGAAAGAATCGTTTTTCTCAGTGTATCTTATTATTTGTTTTCTTATTTTATGTTAATTCTTAACAAATCGCACATGCTCAACTCTTTTAAGTTAGTCGTACCATTTATTGTATTACATTCTATAGGTGTAATACCGTCTTAAGAAATACGAAAAAAATGCTTTTGCTCATGATTACATGAATGTTGCATCGTTTCAAAAATGTTTACGTGAGGTTCAAACAATTCAAATGTACGTGTAAATAAGTGATGAAAACTTGAGGTTTATTAATTCGATTAAAAGGAAAGTTTCATGCGAAGGGTATTAACCTACAATTCGAGTAATACTTGTTAAAGACGTTTTTATCGCTCCTAGCTCGTAACAATTTTAATCGCAAAATATAAACCAGTCTAGAGTACGCGTATTACATTATACGATAATTTCAATACCTCAACGAGACAGTCATTCGCTCGAGACAATTTACGAGTATACGTACATATATATATACACATGAGAAAAGAAGAAGAAGAAGAAGAAATATAATATAATATAATAAAATAACTGGTGTACCTTGTACTCATCGGCAAGGCGTTTGAGCTCGCGTCTCAATTCCATGACCTCGGCCGCGGAAAAAGGCCTCTCTTGCGACTTCCTGAACTTATTCTCTTGAATAGAGTTCTCGGCTATTCTAACCGCTCGAGAACCGCTTTTCTTCAAGGCCACCTTGATCTCGACCGCGTCGATCTCGTCGTGCTCGTCGACTTCTGGTAAAATACCGTCAATCGTCACCAGTGGCTCGAGCTCCGATGCTTGTGCTCCATCGCGCCTGTAATATATCAACATTTTACTCCAACAATCCCATTGATTCATTTACTATTTTATTTGTTAGATCGCGGTGTAACACATTACAGTACACGCGAGAGGAATAATTAATAATGATGGCGTATGCGTATTAAAGATTGTGGAATTTTTCTTTTTTCCGAATTTTAACTATGCTGGATTTTGATCACGATGGCACTATAATTTTTATCTACATCATTTAGACACTTTTTAGAAAGTTTCACTTTCCGCGGTCTAGCGATCGAATTAAAAACTATGAACCTGTAACGTACAAAGATTACTAGTGTATTATAATATCGAAAAGTAAAAGTTAATTTTGAAATTAAAAGGAGTACCTGATCGGTGATAATATACATCGGGAAAAAAAGTTTAATAAAATTTACTACAGCTGCTTATTGATTTTTTTTTATTATGTATTCGAGTAATATTTTACTAAAAGCACTGAAGCGAAAATCCTAAAGTGTATAACTCATTAATATTTACTTAAGCATCTTATAGTGTTGTTTACCGAGTAAGGTAAATATATGGATAATGCGCTATTTAAATTATTTAAAATAATTAAACGTTTTGAATATTTAGTACATAAATCGATAATCCTATAGAACCGGTGTGTTTTGATGTGTAGCGCGTATAAACACTTCATAATAAATATTCGCTCTGTATGTCAAAATATCTATAAGCAACAGTCTACCATAATATTTTAAAATCCATAATGTTTTTTATAGCATTATTAGATAAACTTACGACTTTTCAAATTTTCTTTTGCACGTTGCTTAATGTACTTAACTTATAAAAAAAACATACAAAAAGCATATTTGTAAATTTGTTGATAAATTTATATTAATTTATGTCAATTTTCAAACTTATATTGTGTAACGTATTACAATTATTTTGTTTAAATCATTTGTATCGTAACGCTACGTTGGACAGTTTATTGTATTTCTTATAACAATCTAAAAATACAATTAAATTTGTGCTTTTGAAGTATATAATTAATCAAACGTTTTAAAAGTTATGTAATCATTCTAATATAAACCTAGGAATTTATAAAACGTTTTTTTAACGAAAAACTATAGCAACAAATAAATACTTCCAATCGAATAATTCAGTTTATTTTAATATTATGAAATATCAAAATATCCGATCGGTGAAGATATTTGAGAATATTCGAAGTAAGTGAATAAATTTGTTACCTGTGATCGATCGAGGCTAGTTGACGTTTCTTGTGTACAGGTACGGGTGCCGCCATGATCGATCCCTGCTTGAGCGCACCCATGCTGATCGATTTCCTTGGCGCCTGTTGATCGTTCGACGAATCGTCCTTCCTATCCGTCACGATATCTCCATTCGTGAGCTGGGCTTGCTGTCTCCTTGGCCAAGCGAACTGCAGCCGATATTCGGTGCTGATGCGCGTGATCGCTTTACTCAATTGAGACGCTGGTAGGACTTTCGTCGCCTCCTATAAACAAATGTCAGATTTTGTTTTTTTTCGTATTACAATTCTTATTCGACAACACGTTACTGCAGTGAATAATCATATACCTATATTGCGTACAACTCACCGGTTAAAATCGTATCTACGAAATATAAAGTCGTGTCTGACGATACGCTTGCATTACTACTTAAATTTCGTACACACGATATTTTAAAATACTTTCACTTTGACGCGTGTGAAGTTGTTACGTACATCTATAGCGCAAGGTAAAATTTCATCTGAATATGATTCAACATTTGACATTTACGTCGCGTAAGGTACATATATTTTAATCGAACACGTAATTAAAAAAAATGCTGATGGTATTTTGAGCAAAAGCGTAATATTTATAAGCTTCGTCCTACATATATTCGATACAAAATTGAGTATTTAATCCGTGAAGTACATATTACTTTTTACGTTGATCTCGCTTGCGCGAGTGCTTCGTAGCTTGTATAATGCTCCACTTTTCAACGCAAGTACCGCGATGCGCAAAAAGTAAAATCATCGAGTGAAATAAGAAACAAAGTACCGTATCCTCTATCTCTCGGAGGGAATATAATTGATGAAATTAATGACCTCATTTTTAAGTAATACGCTACGATTAATGCGACAACGTGAACCTCGGCGAAATGGATTTATTTTTAAAAGTGCGAAGAAAACGCGTTATAAATAATCCAATAAAGTATATGAATAATTAAAAAAAAGAATAAAGGTATGAGTTATTATGTACATATATAAATATCACTTAAATGCTAATATTAGAATTTATATGTAATTGCAATTTAAGAATCTGATAAAAGTTTATAATAGCTCGTGCTAAAAATTACTATACAGTTATACACATACCGCATCAGAAGTTCGGTTACATTTTAATTTCTAAAGTTCGAGTTGGTTATGCAAACAATTAGTATCTAACGTTTTTCGAGAGCAAGGGTGCAGTACGTATATATGTGAACTGTATAAGATACGTTACGTAAAGCTTTCGTTAAATTTAAGTGCGGGTCTGGCGCCACTCGAATATATATCTAACTATACTTGAAATTCATATCGTCGATGTAAACCCTAGACGGATAATTTACGGTTTTTAGTAAAGAGTTTAAAAAAAAGGATTATTCGGTAGATGAAAAGTCCTATTTTTACATCAAAATGATTTGTGGTTTTTGGTTTGAGACACTTAAGATAAATTTATTTATCGATAGAGAATAATTAAATATTGTATTGAAAATTAGTATGTTGTTTAGTAATGACGATACAGACTATCAAAATAAAAAAAAATATTAGTACGTAGTAGCAACTAAGATTAAATTAATGATTAAATTAAATGATTGAATTAATTCCATTTTTCTTAAATATAATGTAGTCTGTTATAGGTAACACTGTGTTTTGGTAAATTAACTAAAATGAAAACAACTGTTTCACGACCCTTAAGTAAATGTACAAATTTCGTTGAGTAAGATAAAACCAAATGAACCAAAATGGGAAAAAAAATCTTTTTTACTTTGATATCAACTTTAGAAAATCGTACATATACTTTAAGATTGTTTAAAAAGCGGATAGAATTGGTCTTATAGTAGAAATTTTTAAGGATGTTCATATAACGTAGGTACTTTATTGGTATTTTAAAAATGTTACGCGTTCTTTATGAAAATCCGAAATTTCTACTGAGGAACTAAAGTTGTGTTAGTTATTATAATTGATCAAGTGATTCAATGTATTAAAGATTTAAGAATTTAGGGTGCCATATAAATTAAAAATAAAGTAAAACGTAAAGAAGCGTATCATGTAAGCTATTTTTCTTATAGCAAAGTGACCCATTTCTAATGGACTGATATTCAATAAAAGAAAAAAAAATGGACAGAATACTTTTACTAAGAGAAATTTACAATAATTATAGCATAATTGTTGCTAATATTTTAAGACATTTCTATTAAATTTTACTACGTAATACAATAAATTTTGTTTTATTTCTAACGGTGTTTATACTTTCGTTACTGTACACCGTGCGATATTTTTAATACAACTTTTTTGAATGTCAGAATAAATGCGATCTTGAATATGCATTAAAAATATCGAGTCCAATCAGTCAAATTCGTTAAATAAATCGTAAAAATTACATAATTTTGTAGATCGATGATGCAGTATTTCACCGTTAAAATGGTAAATAGGTACAAATGAAAAATCGTTTGTACATCAACGTTCTATACTACGGTTCTGCGATCCGAATCGAGAAGGAGAATAATAAGAAGAAGAAAAAAAAGAAGAAGGTATACGGTAATGGATAGTAATGAATATCGGCATAATAGAGAGAATAGCGAACTCACTCTGACTTTGTCAGCTACGACGTTGGAGTCGAGGGCATCGATCCCTCCTGCGTCGGCGGCAGCGATAAATTCGTGCGTTCTGTAAGCGAGCTCCGGGCACTTCTTTCGTCTTGGCAACGGCGGCTCCAAACTCGTCCCTGAAACGCCCAGACCGTTTCAACCTCTTTCCTCCGCGTCGAACTCTCGTTCAACAATTTCCTTTTACTTTTCAATTCTTTTTTTTCTTTCTTTCTTTTCAACCCCAACTCAAAGTCCCAATCACTTTTATATTTATCTCGTACGCGCCACCACCCCCAACCCGAAAACCAAAAATAAATATTCAATAAGCTGCTAGATATATACATAAAAGCGTTACAAGTATAGCCACCTCATTTCGTTCATCGAATAATCTCGGAACGCGACGTACTCTCTTAAAAATCGAGTTGATGATCTAAACGTTTCGTTTAATTTCACTTTGTTGTATTTACGCGTCTCGAAAGTGTCTCGCGACGTCCACTTTACGACGTTGCATGCACGTGTATATATATATACATATACATACACATATTTAGCTGGGTTGATCGTCGTCGCTCGATCACTCGTTACGAAAAAGAACGTTCGAACCCTCGTTAAATCGGTTCTTACGTACATACACATACAGTGAAAACAACGTATAAATTCGTTATTCGAAGCGAAAGCATGTTCCATCGACCAATTTAACGAGTGTTATTTTTTTTCTTTCTTGCCCAAAGCCATGCACGTGTACGTGTGGGTGTATGCGTGTGGGTGTGTTGGCCGGTATGGGTGCAACGTGAACAATCAAGCGCACACGCCAGTTTAATTATTTATGCACGAGTTGTGTATACCGGACTTACCTATATATGTATATATATATATATATATATATCGATTGGTGGTCTGGAGCGATAAATTTTCGTTACTTCTCTCTCACGCCACATGCGAATTAAAAGCGCGCGCAGTGGGAAAAGGGAGTAGTTTTCGTTTTTGCTTCCTTTTTTTCGATTTACCTTGCCTCGGAGTGACTTCGCGCTACCGGGTAGTATAAGGATATCTTCTTACAAATTTTTTTCAACACTTACCTAACACAGTGATTGCCCTTTAAGCTATCCTTCCATTATTATATTAGATTTTTTTAAGAAGTATCTTATACATATCAAGATATTCTTCGGCGATCATTTTAAGATTAATAAACCTTTTTAAGATTATTTTCGATGTTCTCTGAGCTGTTAAAAAAATAGTTATTTTCTATAACTATAATTGCTAGTGACTTTCAATCGATTTTTGAAAAAATGGCTAATTCATATATACGGAAAAAACATTCTAATTTCTACTAAAGGAAAATTTATACATATAAATGATATTAAGATTCATTCTATCGATGCGCTAATGAATTATATTTAATTCTCACTCGTATACCCTAATAGAAAATTAAGTGAAATTCTTTAATATATATATATATATATATATATATATATTGTAACGGGGTACGGATTGAATATAAGGAATAAAAAAATCAACGAAGATATCGGGGCGCGAACCCACGATCCCGGGAGCGCGAGGCAGAAGCCTCACCACTGCGCTACCATTCGCAATTATCCCGGCTAGTCGACTTGGTCCTATCGACGAACGTCGCCGATAATTCAGGGACCTAACCTGCGCCGACACTCGAAATCCGTACCCGTTATAATATATATAAAACTAATCATTTATTACATTTAAGCCTCCATTGACACTGTATATAGATAGCACAAATTGTTTCGGAATATGATTCTTAGACTATAATAACAAGTAACGAATCGCGCGGGTTTTCCTCAGTAGATAACCTAGAACAAAACCTAGAGGAATAAGGGGTCCAATAAAGAGAAAAATAACTCGAGTTCTATATAGTTTTTAATTTCCAAACAAAAAAAAAAGAAGCCCATATCGGGAACGCTGATACTAATTTTGGATCGATATAATAACGAAACTGTTTAAAGATTACGTTCGATCAATGGAATGTTAAAAAATATGATTGAAGTCAAGAAAAACTTCTGATTAAAATGTAAGGAAAATTTGTAACTATTTTATGTTAAATACAACTCTAGTTATTTCAACTAACGTAAAGTTGTTCTTCTTCTAAATTTGATTTAAAAGTATCGAATATTTTTTTATCTTTACAATAGATTGACCACGGATCAAAATTCCAAGAACCGGACGTTTTTCTTTAGGCCAAACAATCATATTCCACTAATTCAAACGAACTCGTTTCTCAAAGGACAAGTACTCTCCTTTTGTCAGTATTATCTAAATTTATCGATCTTGAAATGATCTTTGAAGAGTATCCTGATATCTAAGAGATTTTTCTTTAAAATGTCTTCAAAGTGGTAAAGATCTTTTCAGGCCAGTAGGTATGGATTTCAAGATATAAAAGTGTACTTTGTATAAGAAACTTCGAGATTTATTAAGATTTTTAAAGTAAATGCCTTGAGCACGAAATATCTTATACGAATCAGTAAATTATTCGAAGATCAGTTTTAGATAATTATGAGGTAATGTATTGAAATTGTGATAAACAACGATTTTCTGTAAAACAAATATGTTTTATTCTTGTTCAAATTTTTTTAGAAGGACAAGCCAGCGTTATAAGCCTGTAAAAAAAGTTGTAGGTTTTTGGATTGCAGATTTTTGGTTGTCGCACTCTATCTCCAGACCAGATCATGGGATTGAGATGTGTTTGGGCTCATTTTCAAGCTAATTAAATTACTTATCGTCTAAGTGGAACAGAACTTCAAAAGTGTCAACTATACAAAAGTTAACTCATTTTTGAAATTCTGTTCCTCTCAGACGATAAGTAATTTGATTAGCTTGGAAATGAAACCCAACATACCCCGATCCGGTGATCTGGTCTGGAGATAGAGAACGACAATGGGTAAAATAGGTAGTAAAATACGTATATCTAAGGTAAGAATTAGAATTTCAAAGTCTAATCCGGCTTAAAATACTGACTTTTGTAAATATTTTTATGTCTCCAAAATACTAGAAATATATAATATTTCAATTAAATTTTGTAGTTTGTAAATCTAAAAATTTTTTTAATATACTTTACACTGGCTTGTTCTCTTAAAAACAGCAAAAGTCGTCTTCAAACGTTGCATATTCATAGGAGTTAAATCTAAACTTAGACCCGACGTAATACTCGAATTGTTTTACAAGTATATGAAAAATATTTTTATTTATTGTAAGAATAAGTTACATTACCCTGAAATTGACATAATCATAATTTACTGATTTTAAAATAATCTCGAAAGATTATGTACTTAATTATAAAAAGTACAATATTTCTTAATATATATCTTGATATAAGACTTGAAAATTTAGTAATCTCTTCAAATCCATTCCACATTCACGTTTCTATTATATTCTACGTTTCTTCCTTTGATAATTCTTTCTAATTATATATACGTTGGAGCAAGCGATTATAAATTTCGCCGTGTATTTATTAACTCGTGCAAAATTTAAAATTTTTGCGCACAAAAGTATTTTAAATTCATGACATCTTCTATATTTGCGCGCGATTAAATTTACACTAAGGCAACGTCACGACTGAACGTTGAACCATGCAACAGAAATTCTATAAAATGCGTTATAATGAATTTAAAACAATTAACGAAAATTCTATAACAAACACACTTTACGTAATTATTGTTGAGATCAAATTATAAATGTATGATATAGAAAAATAAATATTCTTCGATATATATAATATACATACTCGTACAGGAAAAAAAATAATGTATTAAAAATGATAATGGTATTTAGTATAATGAAATCACAAATTAACTAAATATAAAACAAATAAGTGCAGCTTTGTAGTAAATATTACGTAAATTATAATAAAATGATTTAAAGGGGAAAGCCTGGGTTAATATTGAAAAACATCTATTCAATATTAACAAATAATAATTTTTTCACAATCATTGAAAACTTTTCTTAATTTTTTAAACAAATGATATTATTATTAACTTTTATTTAAAATTTTTTGGCCAATTTAATTATGAAAATGCGTACTTTGATTTTTTTCTATAATGGACTTACCGCAGGTTATCTCTGGATCAACTTCATCGAATAAGCTAAAATTTTAACAGTAACTTATAAACATGATTCAAATCCACTTAAATGTAGCAGAATTTCAATAAAAGTCTAATGTTTATTTTAAAAAATTATTTAGCTTTTGTTTACACAAATTATTAATTTCTCAAAATAATTTGTTAAGAATAATTTTTTTATTACAATGTTAAGACAGTCTGCTCCATTCAAGTGGATTAAAATGATATTTAAAAGTTACTGTTAAAATTTCATCCTATTCGATGCAAGTGGTTCGATGAAGATATTCTGCAATATGTCCATTATGGAAAAATTCGGAGTACACAGTTTCATAATTAATTAATATAGTTGTGTTACATAAAAATTGGCCAAAAAATTTAAAATAAAAGTTAGTAATAATATAATTTGTTTAAAAAATTAAGAAATGTTTTCAATTATTATGAAAGATATTATATTAATTGTTAATATTAAATAGCTTTTTTTCAAGTTTAACCCAGGCTTATCTCCTTAATTTTTGCAAATTTTAATATATTTTTTAATAACTCATTACTGAATTATTCTTTACTGTAAATCGAAACGTTTAAATAAAATAAAAAGTTAATTGCTTAGTAAGGGCACAAGTAAGACGAACAGTCAGGTTTATCAACAAGCTCGCTCCATCATTTACCCAATAAAATTTTGTAGGATAACTATTTCATATCATTAAAACTGATAATTCACTTTCCTTACTATAAGAGTTAAAAATAATTACCATAACTAATAAATGGTAGATAGAATAAACAGTAAATATATTTACGATGAGTATTATTTTTAAATCGGTAAACAAACGAACTTTGGTATAAATACTACGGTTCAACGAATCAATCAGTTTGAAGTACTACAAACTGTATATAGAATAAATACTTTTATAACATCGGTTGAAAACAAATATTTCGTTGTTTGTTGATAATTTGAGTTATAAAATTAGTAACTAACGATATGACAGTTGCGGTAACTATTTATTTTTTTCAACAACTCGAGAAATGAACAAGTTATCCTAATAACTACCAATTTATCATTAATCAGGCTGTTTAACCCAATTATCCACAGTTACTTGTACCATTTTTAGCTATTATATAATATACTTATACAATCAGCAGAATTTTCTAACCGACTTTAAAAAGAAAAGGTTTCACCCATTGTTTTAAAAATCGGTAGAAAACGATTTATTATAAACTAATTTAGCTACATTTTGCCCAAAAGCATTATCAAACAGTTTAATTTCTACATATAGGACTACAGTAATTTTTAATCATACACACTTTTATCCGCGTACGAACTCTCTAAATGGCACTTCCAGTGTGAAAATATTGCGTGAATCAAGTCAGGTTATTTCATTCCAATCAAGGATTCGAAAGCCACTCAATATTAAAATATTTAAAAATAGAGGATGCAGAGAAGATATTTTACTTTCCAAACGGCTTTAAAAAACAATATAAATTACTGACTAAAATTCCGAGAAAAAAATTTGAGAATCAAATTTTTAACATGTTTTTTATATATACTTAGGGATAAGACAATCTATCATTTCGTTATAAGAAAAAAGTAACTTTTAGTACAGAAATACATATAGTTGCTGATATAATTACTAAGATTATTTTCACGTTGTAAAAATATGTGCTACCGACCAAACGAATGAGGAAGTGAGAAAGAAAGGCAAAAATTGTATGAGTTTTCCTTTAAATTTTGCACGGATTTTTCATAAACAATAATTGAACAATAAATACATTAAACAATCTAAGAAAGTACCCCGCAGCACCATGTTATAGGTATAGCACAACACGCTCTTATCTCCATACATATAGTCTCAATTTTCTATAACATTAAAACAAAATTCGAAAATATTAACTTTTTAATTCGAGTGAACATTACTCGACAAAATATGTAGTAATTCTTTTATTTACCAGAAACTTCGAGTGTGTTTTTTTCACTCTACAACGAATATAGAAAGAGAACTCTTCGAAATAAAATTTTTAAAGAAAAATAAAGGTATAGTATAAGATACTATCTCGCGATCAAAAAATTCCAACACTCGGTGAAAAAGTCGAGGATTATAAGTGTACATCTACACGTACGAAACTCGTCTAGTTTCAAAATTGTTTTTTTTTCTTTTAACCCTTACCAAATCCACCGGTCGTAAATTCTCAGCTGGTGTACAACTATAAGAGACATTCGGAAGCCTCGAGGGCTCATTCGTAGACAACGCGTAAATCGTGCAGCCGCGTGAAAAGCGAAACGAAAAGCATCGATAAACAAAAAAAGAAGCAAAAGCGAGTACAAAATAATTTGCGAGATATCCTGCTAGAAATTTAACCATATTTTGATCAAATATTTGTAATAAATAATTTGACCGCATAAATTGGTCAAATAATGATAAAATTTCTAGTAGGGATATGTAATAATAG
This sequence comes from Theocolax elegans, assembly GCA_026168455.1. Classification (NCBI taxonomy): domain Eukaryota; kingdom Metazoa; phylum Arthropoda; class Insecta; order Hymenoptera; family Cerocephalidae; genus Theocolax; species Theocolax elegans. The sequence goes on along the minus strand of CM047431.1, from coordinate 61,001,852 downwards.
GCAGACAGTACATGCGCAACGAAACGTGTATATATTATATATATATTTATACATATAGAGGATTAATGTTTGTATGTGTATACTGGTTCGGACAGAGAAAAAGAAAGAGAAAGAAAGAGACAGAGAGTGAGTGAGATAGAGAGAGAGATAAAGGCGGTCAAAAAAGAAAAGAAGAGGAAAAGTAAAAGAAGCCGCTTAAATACCCAATTGTCATTAAACGCAGAGGCGACAAGCAATAAGGTCTTACGCTCTACAATGTGGATTATTCAAAGTGTGATTAAAATACCAGCCGTTCTATTCGTATAATTACTCGTCGAACCGGTACGAAATTAAACTCGTTCGCCCAAAAAATAATCTTTATCTCGATGTTTACGTAAGGTCGCAATTCTTTTCTCAATTTTTTTCGAAAGAGGGAGATATATATAAGGGGGTAGCAAATCAAAATACTTTAATCGTTTATACGTCATTTGAAAATTTCAATATTTAATATTCGGAAATAACTGTATTATGAAGCATTATTTAAACTATCTTTTAGGAAAAATTACCCTAGTAAAAAGTGGGGTCATATTTAATGAATTGAGGCTTAAATACATACATTTTATAGCTAATAACAAGCCATTTTCTACCGATACATTTTAAAAATTGCTAGAGTATATACCTAAAAAATGGTAAATTTGTATTTCTACTATATAGGGTAGTCGGTTAATCCAAATGCTGGTCACCAAGCATCCGTAATTAATGGCCAAAAATTCATTTGGTCCTACTAACCTCAATATATTTAACTTTACTAGGTCAACGTTTTCTTATTTTTCGTATACGCATGATCAATTCAACAAAATTCACTTCGAAATTCAAATGACGAAGATTAAATTATCTTGACTCTTAGACGGAAACTTGAAAAATCCCAGGCAATTGTTTAGTACGGTACAGGTCGCGTTAATGCAAATGCCGATAAATCAAAAGACTTTTTTCCCTCTTAACTAGCTTGACTGTGCAACTTTCAATTTTTGCATATTTAATGCGCGCGATAATTCAAATTTGTTTACTCTATGTTTCGTATTTTTTTAAGTTTCTTCGATAATTCGGAATAAAAAAGAAATCTTGTTAAGTTATACTGTTTTTTTCTTATCGAATACCAGATGATCGTGTTTAAGAAAAAGAAAAAAAATGAAGACCCCCCGTTTTGTGTACCGTCGTCGTATATATACATAAACGTTAAGTAAAAAAAAAACAAAAAAAGGAGATTGCTTTATATATGTATATATATAGACTTTGAATGAAGAAAAAAAAACGAACAAAAGACACTGGTATATCGAAAGAAGGTCGTAAAGGTAAAAAAAGAAACATAAATATATATATATAAATATGTAAAATCGTATATATATATAGTTTGCCGAAATTGGTTTTAGCCGGATCTATCGTTTCTTACCTTCGTTGCACTCATCCTCGGTAGACTTGGCCGACTGTAGCTTCGCGCTCGTATCTTTCGCTGGAAAAAAAAGTTTCGCAGCTGGCTCGTGCCCTCAAAACTCAAGGCGTACTTGTCAAGTAATAATCACATCTAAGTGAGAGCTGCTCTAATTTCGTATAGCTACATATTAATATACCTAAAGAGCTTCGTGGCTTCTAACACAATAAAAAAAGAAGAATAAGAAGAAGAAGAAGAAGTAGTAGTAGGTAGTAGTAGTAGAGAGTGATAAACCAAAGATTTTTTTCGCCGTTTCGTTCGATTTTTTTCTTTGAGAAAAATAAAAGTGACTAACGAAAACACAGAGAGAGAGAGAGAGAGAGAGAGAGAGAGTGAGAGAGAGAGAAAAATAAAGCAGCTCGTTCACCCGAACGCGCGCGTCAACGAGTGAAAATCGAATTTACGAACCAAATGAAAAAAAGAAAAATAAAGACACAAGGGTATGAGTGTCAGAGTATATGAAGACAAAAAAAATGATGTAATGTCACGTTGCTCGCGCTCTGAACGTGTATATAATATATGCCCGTGTATTCCGAGTGAAATATACATAGTCTTGTCAAACAAAATAACGTTTATTGTTTCAAAAAGATGAAGTAATATTAAAAGTGTATGCGTGTGCGTGTGCGTGTGTGTGTGTGTGCGCGCGTGTATCATATACACAATGAACGGATCGTGTGTACGAGAAAGAAAGTGATGTGTTTGTGTGTTGCGTGTGAGACACAAAAGACAACATTTATCTCGAGTGTAAGACGTTCGCGCATATATATATATGTATGTGATGTGTATTTAACGCTGCACGTGTATATACATATACATATACATATATAACCTCACGTTATATACGACAATAACAAAATTTTTGTACGTGTGTGTATATATATATATATATATATATATATAGCGAGCTCTTTTTACAATAAGAGAATGTAAGATTAAATTAAAAAGAATGTGGAGCGTCATCGCTTATCGATTATATATATACCTTTCGAACTGCGCTATTCGTCTGTTATAAATAAGGATGAAAATAACAAAAAAGAACAATCTCGCTATACATCGACTCTAAAGTGGCAAGGAAGAGAAAGAAAAAAAAAGACATGTTTTTTTTTGTTGTTGTTAGTACACATTAGTATACACACACACAGAGAGAGAGAGAAAAAACGCGATCGATTGACGATGACGATTGTATATAAAGTAAACGTGTCTAAGGGCTAGAGTATAACATTAGTGATAAAGTGAAGAAAAATAAAGTAATAAGTAATATGATAATAGTAGTAATAGTAGTAATGATCAAGTGAGTAATTGAAGGGTCCGGTTGGCTTGACTTACTTGGAGGCGCCTGAGGTGCTCGTCGTACGACGGTGTGTTCCTGATTCGGTCCTGTATACTCGTGCCATGTGTACGTGCTCCTGTACTCCGAGTGGAGCTGAAACAGATAGAGATACAACGTGTAAACCTTTACCCTCGCGATCAACTCTACATCATTTTGATATTTCTTTTTTATTTTCATTTTCACCCATACAAATTATGGATTATTTTCATTATTTCAATGTTTATTCATACCACTGTCTTCTTTGTAACTGTAAAAATAATTACTAAATATCTATCTTGGCTATTGATGAAAATGTGACTATTGTAGCCAGAGCGACTGGAAATACCAGAAAATTTTGATACAACGTTTGAAAACCTTTATTAAACATTGCATTATATGTACCACTATACGACCCGAAGGGTTAACATTAAGCTTCTTTGGAATTGCTTTCAACGATATGCCAGAAGTTTCTTCAGATTTTATAAAAAAGCATTTTGTAATGCAATATAAATCATTGTGTACATGCAGGTACTTGTTATTTATTTTTTATTTCTATATACATAACTATGTTTCCTGGTATTTTCATTTTTAATATTTACCAATGCTTCACGAAACAGGTGGTTTATCAACTTCATTTTCTTCACATTTACTTTATCACCTAATTGTTTTTATTTTTTATTTTAAATTAAGCGACTCAATGTTATTTTTATCTCTCTCTAATAAAGAAAATATTTTATTCTAATTTTTAGTCATTTTTTTCCCTACACTGAGTGGATATTTTTATAAAAATTACGCTTTTTTTTAAATCACAGAATTAACTTTTTTACCCATTATGAATTATGCATTCTGTAAGATTGAACAAGTGCCGAAACCCTAAAATTTGAATGTCGTTTTGATTATTTGTGGTTATACTAATAATAATATTAAAATTCAGATGTGTATGAAAATACACGCAAATATACTAAATAAAATGTAAAATAGCAAAAATGGATGTTTAAAATCTCATTTTTTTATACCCAGGTATCCGCATAATCGTAAATAAAATTTATAGTAAAAGAAAATGTCATTTTTGTTTTTAACTTTGCATTAAAATTTATGATGAACCAGACGGTTGAAGCGCTGCGCGGGGTTGCTCGAATCTATTACCGTTGCCGTGTATAAATTTTGTACATTAATAAGGTCTTATACATCCGGTCTCCGTGAAACATTCATAAATTTCTATAAAAACTCGGCAAAACTATATATATATATATATATATATATATACGTGATAATCACAAAAACTTTTACGCCGTGTACGTGAGTTTCATACGAAAAAAAAAAATAGGTGTACATTTCAAAAGTGTCCTCCCCGTATATACTTTCGAGTCGCTTATAAACAAGAAATGTGAAAATCTACCTATTGAATATTTCGTGTAACCGAAGGAAACGTGCGCTCATTTTTTATGATAAACTGATGTATCGTGTGCACTCTCGCTGGATTGAATACTTATATCTTCTACTTCTTTTTTCCTCTCCTCCGAAACGACGAGAAATTTGCCGTACGTGCAAAGCATACCGATAGCGTTTCTTTTTTGTTTCTCCCTATTCAAATGTATAATTTTCGTCGTTGATTTTAAAAATTCGTTATTTTAATCGAGGGAGTAAGAAACACACGCCTTCAATTTACTTGACCTTACATTATTCATCTTTTGTTCGCTCAGTCTATTAGAACAATCGATGTCATAAAACTTTTTTTTATTTTATAACTTTGTATACACTTGCGTTCAATCGATAATCCAAATATTGAACGATTTTGAATTTTTAAACGAATTTGCAACAGTCACGAATAAAAAATCTTACATTCAATGATAATCAACAATTTTAAGATTCTATATACATATACCTTTCGACGCATCATCCCACAAATTATTTTAAAAATTAACTAGACAATAAAATAAAATATATATATATATACATTCGTTTACCCTCGTCACTGTCCATACTTTATCGTTTTATTCGTCAGGAGACGCTTACAAAATAAATAAAAAACTATACTTTTCTTTTAATATAAGAAAAATTTACTTCACCCGCAATAATAACGATAAGTAATTACAAAATGTCTAATTATACTTTAAAATTATAGAACAACGCGTGCTCACGTTTCGGATCGATTTAATCATCAAAGTTTCATAACCCCAGTAAACGTCAAAAGTGCAATAAAAAAAGGTCATAACATTAGATGCACATTAATCCCTCGACGAATAGAACGATGATTGATAGAATTTCCAAAGGGGGGGGGCAGTAGTTTCTTTTCCAATATATTCTCGAAAAATATAACGAGGCTCGTTAAACGTCAACGCGGTGTATTTATTTATTTGCCACGAATATATATCATAAACGAAAAGAAACGTCCGACAAATAAAATCGTGGGAATGGTGATTGAAAAACCGTTGGAATATATATATACATTTTAATTGTCGAAAATTATTATCGATCTGTCTATAACTGGGCCATTTATTAACGAGCGAAACCATACAAATGGATAAACGAAGGCCTCCGTGTTTACTTTTAATATGTGACGATGTGCACTAAACGATCTTTTATATCTATCTATTTTAACCTAGTTTAAACGACGTTCTAGTGAAGAAAAAATAAATACATGGGTATCGATCCAGTATTTTGAATTTAGTTAAATAGTAGGCTACCCTATAAAACTCGTCAAATTAATTCCTTTGAAAATTTTATGTCTTTATTATCGTTTTAGTATATACGTGTACACTGCCATATACGTAGAATTAAAATTCTCGTACAGATTTGGTTTTTCGACAAAGTTAGTAAAATCATTTTTAAAAATTTTTAACATTATATTATCGTGTGTATAAAGTATATAACATATGAATTGTTTTGTCATATTAGTAGGAAAAAGAAACGATTTTTTTGGTATGAATTCGCCATTATTTAAAATTCGATAGAAAATAACTTGTTATTATAACACAATAGCAAGACATATTGCACGTAATATTGCGAATTGTCTACAAAATAAATAAAATAATTGATTGAATACATATATTTATATATTTTCAAAATTTTTTAGATTCATGAAAACCGGAACCTTATTGATGTTATATTACACCCTTTTTGATAACGTATAGCCACGTATGACATAATAGCCTGGGGTGGCGCTTACAGGAATAATTTAAATCTATCGCGAGGTCTCCAAACCATGAAAAACTGTTACGAATTATCAGAAAGAATTCATTTATTCAAGATAATTATCCATTAAATTTGGATCAAATTTTTGCTTACGAGTCATTACTTTTTCATTACCAAATATTAAAAATGAAATTTAGCGAGAGCGAGCTGCTAAGACAAGACGAAAAATACCAGAAAAAAAAAACCAAAATCTATAAGTAAGAAAATAGTTGTGTAATATAGCTATCAGAGTTTTTAATAACATGCCAAATTAATTAAAAGTATATTAAATACATGGTTTATTTCGATTAAAACGAAACTAAAGCATTTGATTTAAAATAACTATATGTGAACAGTTAAATATATCAGAGATTTATATATCACAATGTAAAAATATTACATTATTTTTAGTTTTTAAGTTTAGTTATTTAGTTTTAGAGTAGTTTATATTCCAGATCTGTGCACAGGCAATTAAAGTTTGCCTTTGCAGGAATTACATTATGTGATATACAAATTGTAATTTTTTCTGGTTAAATAAATAAATATAGGCTTCTTTTTCAACGATTTATCGCTTGGTAACAATTGTTTTTATATACTTTCAAAATAAAAATACTATATAAAAAAAATTATATATCAGCCGTTAATAAAAGATTTTATGCAAAAAAAATCTTCCTGTATAAGAATTGTAATACAGTGTGTAGATTTTTTAATTACGAATTACACCGACAGAAAATATATATGTATATTTTTAAAATTTAATCATCTGGTATGAATCGCGGTTAATTTCGTTGAAACCTTTTCTTTGCAATCTAGGTAACGAGTTGCAAGTACGCGCGAACAGGTTGAAATATAGCGTTGCTAAATTCCTCAGGTTAACCGCTCTGTGCAAAGCGTTACATCAGCTTTAAAATTAATTAAAATTTACTGTTTAGACGTTACTAGTTATTACACCCCAAATACAAAATACGTTGTCAAGGTGAAGTTCTAGTTTTTTCTTTTCCAACGTTAATAAAATTTCCTTTACCCGATGGAGCATTCTATATACATTTTTCAACATTTCCCAAGGAAACCAATAATTCGCAATGAACTGTCTCTTCTCGATTTAAGAAATTTCACTCGATCGATATATAATTTAGTTTAAAAACTGCAATTTTTTTAAGATTATTGAGTCGACTAATGATATAATAACACGAGGAAAATTATTATTTTAATATCGGTAATTATAAAATAAAATAGCTTTTCCGGGTTTATTACAAAAGAAGTCTAGTGTATGTAAGTATGCACGACACCGATGAATCCGATAGAGAGGTTAGAAGGAATTCAAAGAAAAGAAAAAAAAACGGTAAGAAGAAAGGCCAAGCTGAACATCAAACGGGCTTCCATAATCCATTTGCGATAAGCTTCAAGTTCATATACCTTTGCGGAATCTCGGAATTTTCTACAAAGCGCGCAACTTTGCCACAATAATACCATTAACCAGTGTGTGAGTGTGACTCTATTCGCGCTAATCGGGCTAAGATAACATTATGTTTCCACAAATTATCCATCATATCGACAAATAAATACGTTTTACTTATTTAGCAACTGTATACCTATATTTTATATTAATTAGTAGTTATAATTATAAGGTTCTTATCATATTAACATCAATAATTAATAACGATTCAATCGAAATGTTCTTCATTCAAAATAAACGACAATGATGTATAATTTCAAATATATATTATTTCGCAATTGATTTTAAATTTTAATTTTTAGATAATTTCACGATTGACTTAATAATTGTGAAATGTATCTCAAAAATATTTGAAACTATTGAAAATTGAAACTTATATGACATAATTAAACCAGTGTGTCGATCGTTCTTTATTTAATTAAATAACTCATTCGCGTTACGATTTCAGTATAACGACCAAACATTGTTTATTATATTGTTGGTTAGTCAAATGATACGTTTATCACAAAGTCGATCGATCGAGTTCTAAACTATAGTTGGAAATTTAGTTCCATCAGTAAATATTTTAAACATCAATTTTGATTAGAGAGGTGAAGTATAAACATCTGTAATTTTGGTTATTCTATATATTTACAATTCCATCAATTGTTATTTTGCCTTGAGAATATATATTCACGAAAGAAAAAGTATAAGACATCTTGATTATCAGAATCAATTTGCCAAATCCTCGCGACACGTGTCTATTCTTGGTGATCCACGAGTGATATATTACCCTATCGAGAGAATCACTTATATATATATATAACCCGGAAAAGTCGGAACTTCCTTTATCTCCTCGCGTCGAGCTTTAACAATTCCTTCGGGTTTCTCGAATGCGTTATTTTACAGAGATAAAAAGAAAATCAATACTCCCAATTCTTTTATTTTCTAGTTATCATCGGTAAAGGAATTATTGCAAATAAACTCTATACATCGGTATATACGCCGGTGACGCAAAACAATCTCGAAATAATGTTACAAGTTATTTTATCGAGGCTGTACTATGGCGTTCTGGCTGACTCTTATCCGATCATTCAATCGTCTATATATAGGTCTATTCGATATTGCTGCTCATGCCAAAATACGCGGGATACACTTATCAAAACTCTGTGTAACAGTCACTCGAATTTTCGGAGTAAAGGACACGGATTTTCGGAATCTCGCGACTTGCAATTCCATTCGAATATACCCAACTGGTGTATTTTAACGTATTTGAAAGATTTTTAATGTCATTTTAATCGGTTTCGCATTACGTACTCTATCTAAGTCAATAAGAGGACTATATAAATTGACAATTATGATTGAGCAGGTGATTTCACGGGCGAAAAACAATGAGAGAAAAAAAACGTTTCACCACAAAGACCAAACTCTCAACATTTTTCACCGACTTCCATTGAAGAAAAACTATTTCACGATTAACAGAAGAATACCATTTTTACGAGGAAAGAAAAGGAAAATATTTGCAACAAATGTAAATGTATTTACTGCGTTAATAAAATCGGTGTATAACTAGCCCGTGATAAGAGAAAAATGTCTTGTATAACAATAGTCAAAAAATATTAATTTCTTGCAACCATTCCCTTTTATTTGGTATGTCATACATCATACATGTAGTTGCTGTTTTATTTTTAAATTTTACAATACTACTTCGAGATACGAACGATTTTACGTACGTATTCAAATTCACTCTAAATTGGATTATACCCGTGTACTTATTTATATACGAGTTGCGCAACGAGCCAAAATTAGAAATACACCATTCCCACGCGATTCCAAAATGTTCGTAACTCCAGTACTACGATATCCCAGAGTATTTACATACCGTATTCTATACAAATAATTGGACACTGATCGGTTATTTTGAGAGATAAATAAAACGTTAAAACGCTAATCTTTTTGAGATGAAGTTAGAAATTGAGGGTATACCCGTGAATTCGAGGCTTATTAAGTCGAATCCATTTATCCTGGTTAATGTTGAGAAGGAGAAATTTCGAGGGTGGGTGAGAAGGGATTTAACGGTTAGGATTTGGCCGGTGAGGACTATTCTCAAACCTATTCAGTACGACTCGACCTCAAACATTTCGTAGAATAATGGATAGCAATATAACCCGGAAAAAGACATTTTTACTTTTATCTGGACGTTTACGAGTAGTACCACCTTGTTCTACGATTTAACGGTCTACACGATTATTTTTTTTTTAATAATTCAAATGAATTTTTATCACTATGTTTAGAATAATAGTTTACAATTGTTTAAAAGCAAAATACTTGCATATTGGTATATATACACACATCTAGCGTCTGCACTAGTAGAATTTTTACCATGTCGAATGCTCATTGAAGTATACTCAAGTAATACTGCTTAATCAAAATTACTGTAACTTGAGCATCTTGCCTATATGATTTTTTCAACAATATTTTCTAACTATATTTTTCAAATTTTTAGACGACGATCTCACTGTTCAGTCTCTAATGAATATCTTGCGAACAGCCTCATCTGTTATAATGATCCACCACGCTAATATAAATTATAATTGCGAAGAAAATTATGTCTGATTTTTTTCTATTACATATTATATATTATTATAAGTTGCATATTACAAAATGTATTTTTCAAAGAAAAAATAATGATTTTCAAAGACTGTAGTTATAGGTTTAATTGTTTTTAATTAAGGAAGAACCATATATTTTAAAAAGTCGCACGACGTTTCGTTTGCAAAAAATTTTGCAAATCTTCGTAGATACTATATATTTATTACTCGAAAAGGTTCACCAATAAGTACACAAATTTCTATAAACAATAATATAATAAGAAAAGGTAAATATAATGACCTGTCAGAGTATTTAAAAACGTTTTTATTGTCCAAAAAAAAACGACCTGTTTACCAAGAATTCCAGTAAATAACTGTAATATGGTATTACCTCGAAATTCTGAATTTTCACTAGGAATATTCATAACTATAAATATAATATACAAAAGTTCTAGTTAGCCCAATACAACTCGAGTTACACCAGGAAAATTGACTGATCAAGCTATATACTGGCAATTTTTACATAAAGGGACAAGCCTGGGTTAACATTGAAAAAAGCTATTCAATATTGACAATTAATAATTTTTTTCATAACCATTCAAAACATTTCTTAACTTTTTAAACAAATTGTATTATTAACTTTTGTTTTAAATTTTTTGGTCAATTTATATGTCACATAACTATTTTAATTAACTATGAGACTCCGTACTCTGATTTTTTACCATAATAGACTTACCGCAGGATATCTCAGGAATCACTTCATCGAATAGGCTAAAATTTTAAAAGTACCTTTTAAATACGATTTAAATCTACTTGAGTGGGACAGAATGTCAGTGACTGTCTAAATGTTCATTTAAAAAATTATTTATAGTTGTTTATTATATAATTTTTCAATTTTTTTTAATTAATTTGGTAATAATAATTTTTTTATTGCAATGTTAAGACAGTCTGCTCCATTCAAGTGGATTAAAATCATATTTAAAAGTAGCTGTTAAAATTTCAGCCTATTCGATGAAGTGGTTCGATGAAAAGATCCTGCAATATGTCCATTATAGAAAAAAATCGGAGTACACAGTTTCATAATTAATTAAAATAGTTGATCTATAATTTTGCCAAAAAATTTAAAATAAAAGTTAGTAATAATATAATTCTTAGAGTCATTAAACGTTAACTCAGCAAGACCGATAAATTTCTGTATTCCTTTAAAAAATTTTGTCTGAGTGATAAAAATTATATTCTTAGAGGACTTTGATTTAAAATCGCGTCCATAGTACACACTCTGATGTTAGGGGGCGCTATTCCATCCACAATCAGAATTTCCACTTTATGTGTACTTATATAGGCCCCGTTCTTTCGTTTTTACGATGCTAAATTTTACGTTTATCATTATTTTGATCCCGTTATATGGTTTTGTCGGGGGTAGGGACTGTCTGCGCCCCACTGATGAGATCTGGCAGACAGTCCTAAGACGAAACACATAGACTTAAAATTTTTTTCTTTCTTATGGTTAATTAACATTAATTTCGTAATTAGTGTCCTATTTAAAAATTTTTTTTCCTTCTATTTTATGTCTGGTTGTTTGTGGACTTCATAATGCTGTCCTAGAGATTGATACACGGCGAATTGTCGTCCCTTTTCGAGCGAGCTGCTTTCAGTTCTTAGAGTCATTAGACGTTAACTCAGCAAGACCGATAAATTTCTGTTTTCCTTTAAATAATATAATTTGTTTAAAACATTAAGAGATGTTTTCAATGGTTATCAAAATCAAAAAAATTATTAATTGTTAATATTCAATAGCTTTTTATTTATTTTTAACCCATTTTGTCCCCTTAATCGTGAGAAGAAAAATGTACTGGAGTAATTTCATTCTCTTTTACTACAGTTTTCTATCTGTGATACTTTGACCAACTTCCAGTGAAAAATATGACGTTCCTACCAGAATTTATTTTCAAACGAAATTAATAATATAGTACAACAACGCGACTCTACAATATTCAACCGAATGATTCGTTACAGATGGCACATTCAGCACTAAAACGCCCGTCTCCTGCCAAATAATCAGCCACAAAACGTCAATCACACCCTTACGTATGTGTATATACATATAGATACTCGTCGAAGCACGTCATGCCGGATTTTTGCTAAAAATGGCTCAGTCAAGAGTTCAGGAACGAATCAGGTGTCTTCACACTTGACTATCCAACTTTCGTAAAATTCGAACGCTAACGTCTCTTCGATGGAGTAGACTCGCAAAAAAGGAGAGTAAGCAAAGTAAAAAAGAAAATTCGAAGAAATCGCTTATGCATTTTAGTGTCCGGTCGTCGCGTGAATCGATTGGCATCGCGCATCCTTGCCGAGTCAACGCACCGGCCACCCGTTTCAGTCAAGTGGCGCAGTGCTGCAGCACCGAGGGCGCATACAACCCCCGAGCGTTTACACGCGCTCCAACTGATTTATTCTTTTTTTCTCTTCACGAAATAGGCAAAAGGTTCTTTTATTGGTTTTATAGATATTTAAATTACTTGTGTTAAAATGTACGAATTATCCTTTATCAATTCGGTTCACTATATATCTTCGAGTTGTAATCGCCATTCGTAAATCGATAAATAACAATTTTATGCGTGTATACAGAGACAAATGAATTTTTAAAATACTGGTTTTCAATCTGATCCCCATAAAAGAAGATGAAAAATAAAAACAAGAATTTGCCGAGCTGTCGAAAAATATGAGTGTGTTTAACAACCGAAGAAAATGTTCAAAATCTACAAACAAAAGGATCGAACAATGGTTGGACAGCATTGTAAATAGTCATTATTGCCATCGATTAGGTTGACGTGGAAATTTTCGTTATCGAATTTATATATAGAGACTTCTTCCACAGTGAACAACGATGAGTAACGTATAATTAAATAATTTCTATATATATACATATGTATTGCAAACGCTTCTGAACCTATATCAACAGCTCAACCGAAATCGAATGAACGGGTTACATATATAGGTGAGCCATTTAAAGGAAGAGTCAAAATCTAATGAAGAGAAACTAGTTAAAAAGTTAGTGAAAGATTTACAAATAAGTACTGTAATCTTGGTCGGACGATTTTCGTTAAATTTAGTTTCGTTGAATTATTCAGGAAGAGCATCATCCTTTAATAGCCCGGATAAAATTCTAATGAAAAGACCTAAAATTATGTAAAGGATGTTGATGCAACATTATCCGCAGTATAAAAACGAAATAAAATTACGACTTTTAAATTCAGTTATTTGCAAATACTGTATATATATAAAGTGAAAGGACAAAGATATATATAAACTCGGTATGATATAACCTAAGATTTTACTAATACGATATATTTAATGCAACGTAAGCTAGAAACAAAAAAAGAATACGTGATATTTTAAAGAAAAAATTGTCCGTCTCGCAGTTCTGCCGAGAAAATGTCTTTCTTTCGTTTTAACATCGCAGATGGATGTAGTTTTGACAAGATATTCGAGAGAACCTCGATTTTTCCTTTTATTTTTCCTCGTTGATTTTCATATCGATGCGCTTGTCACAATTTCAGATATTTCTTTGCTTATAATAAAATATGGCAGTTTAACAAAAAAAAAACAATTGTATATTGACATATATAATGTCTTCGCGATTATAAATGCAATAAATATGAAGCTATATATAAAATAAAATTAGAAAATACGTCTAATAACGTAAAAAGGTAAGGATAAAAGGTCAGTTTAGGTTGCGCTATATCGATCGATAGGTATATAAAGAACTTCCTCATCTAAGTCATACGTCCATATGCCGAGCACTCTCAAAATTGACTAGTTCGAAAACCAGTGTGCAGCCGCAATGATCGACGAATCCGATTTAATTTCCAAACGAACTAGTGTGCTTCTCCCTCACCTTGGACGCAAACACGAAGTGCATTAAACAAAAAGGTTCATTATTATACACTATATACCTATATACCCTCGCGTCGATCTACATAAAATCTCAATTTTTACGATTCATCCTAGAAGAATTAATGTATGCGCGCGATTAACCCGTGAAAAAGGAAAAAATAAATAAAATTTTACAACCGTCCTTGTATTATTGACCAGTTATATATATATGATATGATATGTATATATGTATAGGATATGTATTTATTTAAAAGCTGCCGACGGCGGCGGCTCCTCTGATTATGTCACTTAGAACTTCCGAGTGCGCATCCACCGCATTGGGGTCTATAACTGCGGCTGCAAGGTGTGTACGTGGTGTATATATGTATATACAGGTATAATATTTTTATCCCCCTTTTTATTTCATTCGGACTTGAAGCACGCAAAGGCGGTCGCGTCAATGCGACTAGATCCTGTTCAACCTTTTATTTTTTTTTTTTACTTTGAGTTTTTTTTTTCTTTTGTCGACAAAAAAATGGAACAGCAGCTTTTATGAAATTTTAAGTGTAACTTTGATGTGCGTGCGCGTGTTATTTGTCTATGCAACGTTCAAGGTATATAAAAAAATTGAGATGTATTTGTCTAGACACGTTTTTCCGTATAGACGCGCGAGTTTTCTTTTTTCTCTTTATCGTTAAACATTAAAATGACATTTTTATGCGCTGGTTTTAATCGATTGCCGTTCTTATTAATTTGCAATTTTCATATAGACTGTATGAAGTTATTTTTTTTTTACGATTAGTATATACCTAAAGATTACAAGGCACATAAATTATTTAAAAAAATATATGACCATTTTGCGAGTTACGCATTTTAAATAAAATACATTTAATATATTTAATAATCAATACATATAGCGAGTAATAAATAAACGTAATAAATTAAACGAAATATATTTGTGATCGATGATAAATGCATATATTTTCAGGTATATATATAATACATGTTTATTCCGAGTAAATCGCGAATGAAAAATGATAGAGTTAACCGCTTGAATTCGATAAGTCAATGTAATTTTTATATCGATTTACGTGGAGAGATAAAGAGATAACGATGTACTATAGAGTTTTTACAAAATATCGACCGATATATACGTAATACACGTACTATAGAAGATTGTAACGTGTCCATTAAAGTCCGGTTGTTTAAAGTAACTACCAAACTTTAAAATGTATAAAAGAAACTGCTACGATAGTTAAATGTGAAGGTTAGGTCAGCTGATTCTGCGCCCTTCGGCACTCACACATTTTTTTTTCCTTTTTTTTTTACAACCGACAAATTCGAACAACTTTTTAACGCTCCTTTCCTTTCATATGTCGATCTATACATCGATAGATGATTTACACACTTTATGGCCACTGCATAGACATGGATTGCGATTAATGTTACATTTTTATCGTACTTCGAAATAAGGGCAGGCATATAAGTCGGCGTACAATTAAAAACGAATAAATTTAAAAATACCGATCATCGATATATATACACACAGATGTGTAATTTTTTTTGTTAAATATATATACACGATTTTGTCTCGTATGCAGCGAATAGTGACGATGATCGACAGCTGAAAGTTGTCCTCGGTGAAATAAGTAAAATATTTGTATCGTTCGCTGTACATAAACGTGAATTTACGAGCTTACGTCCCACAACGGTTGGAAGACCAGGATGTACGAGGACGGTATACCATTATTTATATATTTCACTACAAATTTTATTTTTTATTTGTGTATATATAATTACGTTAATTACTACATTTCTCACCTAAACGTAAATCTTTACGATCGCACACGCGTAATATATATATATATATATAGATATGTATATAAATCCGTATCATCATTGAAATTAATGAAATTAATCATATATAAGTTTTAATATTAAATTGCCGTAAACTTTCCGGATAATTAAGAGCCCTCTCGTCGCATTTTTCACTGGGAAATTTAATCCGCCGCGCATACGAATATTTAATGCAGTTCGTGCACGCACAACCGCGCAAAAGTTTTATTTTCAAAAGCACGTTTTAAACTCTTTGAATGGACCATGTTCCCTCTCTCTCTCTCCCGTTTTTTCTTTTAAATGCAGAACAACCTTTGTACATATTAAACTTATGTGTTACGTATATATAATACAAAGTAATTCCGTTTTTTTAATCAAAACCACGCACGCAAATATGATCAGGGTATACAAAAAAATTAATGCCAATTCGTTTTTCAAATATATATATATGCGTAACGCCGGTGAATCATTCTTTTATCGACGAACTTTACCCGCGCGCACTCGAGCTACAAATGTATATATCAATAAATCATCGAACACGCTCGAATTAGTTCTAAGTCGAGTAAAAAGTTTCTATATAATACATATATATATATTTTTTTTCAAATTAAGTAACTCGATTGATCGCATCCATCCGGAAAAACCGCTAGCGTTTCGAGGTTATACTCGAAGTATATATATTTCCCATTAACCATCCATTATTCACGATTTTATCTTCGTATACGAAAATTTCCAAATAAGAAATGTGCTGCACCACATCCTTATCAACCATCGTCTCTATGCGTTTCGTTAATAATTCCGATTGCTCGATATTTCTTCGAATATTATTTACCATTACACATATCGTACACATATTTGCTCTTTGGAACATTTGCACTCGAGCGAATCCGTTGGAATAATTGATGCATATATGTATATGAAATTAACCTCCTTGTTATTTATTCAATAATGATAGTAAATAATAATTAAATTATAATAATAAATGATAAGTAATAATAATAAGTAATAAATGAGAAAAAATGTATCAATAAATTTGGCAGTCGTACGAGAGTATAATTAATTGGTTGACCGACAATTTCGAGGAATACCTGCAGATTGATGGACAACTATTATCGAAAAATAATTATAAGTATACGGAAAGCACAACGATGGATAAGGTGAATAAGAAATACGAGAAAATCGAGCGACAGTATATAAGGTTGTGTTGTAACCTTGTCTGACAAAAGTGAAATTTCGCGGAAGGAAAGGTTATCGGGACGTTATACGATACACGATAAACGAGATCGAAAGAGGACCCGGTGAACGCCAATCCGATACACGGATATCCCGGTCGGATGAGTCTCCAGATCATGCGTTTTATCATTATTCGTCGAGGAAAAAAAAAATGAAGAAAGCACATTCGTACATGTACTTACGTGGTGCAGTATGTATATGTCCGTATAAGGTTAAGAATATACGCGAGGAACCATTATATTGACTGAGAGACGATAAGGATCTCGACCACGCGAACCGACCTTTTCCACGAATTAGATAATTTGCACTTTTCACCGAGGGTATATATATACTCGGATTCAAGGATGATCCCGGAGCTGTTCGCGTTACGCAGCAGAGATATTCGTGAATCAGCTGTTGTTTAATTATCTATATATCGTTGTGATTGTATACAGTCTCTCGCTCTCTCTTACTCTCTCGCTGTTCCATTCTTTTAACGGTGGGAGTTCGTTGGGTCGGAATAGATTGTTAAATCGGGATTTTTTACGGCACAAAGGTTCACTTTGCCGGGGTGGAGAAGTACGTACGTGTCTATATAGTGAAATTAATTAATTTGACGCGTTATCAAAATTATCAACTATCTCGATATATAATATATAAAAGCACGTTTTAAACTCTTTGAATGGACCATGTTCCCTCTCTCTCTCTCTCCCGTTTTTTCTTTTAAATGCAGAACAACCTTTGTACATATTAAACTTATGTGTTACGTATATATAATACAAAGTAATTCCGTTTTTTTAATCAAAACCACGCACGCAAATATGATCAGGGTATACAAAAAAATTAATGCCAATTCGTTTTTCAAATATATATATATGCGTAACGCCGGTGAATCATTCTTTTATCGACGAACTTTACCCGCGCGCACTCGAGCTACAAATGTATATATCAATAAATCATCGAACACGCTCGAATTAGTTCTAAGTCGAGTAAAAAGTTTCTATATAATACATATATATATATTTTTTTTTCAAATTAAGTAACTCGATTGATCGCATCCATCCGGAAAAACCGCTAGCGTTTCGAGGTTATACTCGAAGTATATATATTTCCCATTAACCATCCATTATTCACGATTTTATCTTCGTATACGAAAATTTCCAAATAAGAAATGTGCTGCACCACATCCTTATCAACCATCGTCTCTATGCGTTTCGTTAATAATTCCGATTGCTCGATATTTCTTCGAATATTATTTACCATATTACATATATCGTATCACATATTTGCTCTTTGGAACATTTGCACTCGAGTGAATCCGTTGGAATAATTGATGCATATATGTATATGAAATTAACCTCCTTGTTATTTATTCAATAATGATAGTAAATAATAATTAAATTATAATAATAAATGATAAGTAATAATAATAAGTAATAAATGAGAAAAAATGTATCAATAAATTCGGCAGTCGTACGAGAGTATAATTAATTGGTTGACCGACAATTTCGAGGAATACCTGCAGATTGATGGACAACTATTATTGAAAAATAATTATAAGTAGGTATACGGAAAGCACAACGATGGATAAGGTGAATAAGAAATACGAGAAAATCGAGCGACAGTATATAAGGTTGTGTTGTAACCTTGTCTGACGAAAAGTGAAATTTCGCGGAAGGAAAGGTTATCGGGACGTTATACGATACACGATAAACGAGATCGAAAGAGGACCCGGTGAACGCCAATCCGATACACGGATATCCCGGTTGGATGAGTCTCCAGATCATGCGTTTTATCATTATTCGTCGAGGAAAAAAAAATGAAGAAAGCACATTCGTACATGTACTTACGTGGTGCAGTATGTATATGTCCGTATAAGGTTAAGAATATACGCGAGGAACCATTAATATTGACTGAGAGACGATAAGGATCTCGACCACGCGAACCGACCTTTTCCACGAATTAGATAATTTGCACTTTTCACCGAGGGTATATATATACTCGGATTCAAGGATGATCCCGAGCTGTTCGCGTTACGCACGAGATATGCGTGAATCAGCTGTTGTTTATAATTATGCATATATATCGTTGAGTTGTATACCGTCTCTCTCTCTCTCTCTTACTCTCTCGCTGTTCCATTCTTTTACGTGGGAGTTCGTTGGGTCGGAATAGATTGTAAATCGGGATTTTACGGCAAAAGGTTCACTTTGCCGGGGGTGAGAGTACGTACGTGTCTATATAGTGAAATTTAATTAAATTTGACGCGTTATCAAAATTATCAAACGTATATCGATTATATATATATATATATATATTTTCTAACGCGAATTTCAATTTTAATAATACGTAACTATTTTCGCGCGACAACTGACTCAATTAGCCTAGTGGATTATTTCGGGTAAGATTATCTCTTATCGTCGACAATTCGGTCCTAATTCCTTGGGAATTAAGAACGAGAAAGTTTTAAACGATTCGAATTATAAGTATATATATATATATATATATATTATGTATCGGAAAAAGCAATATATTTTAATTTCTCTCTCATCGATCGCAAACGACTTTGAAGAATCGTTTATTCCCCAAGTATATGTGTGTATATATATTCATATACATATACATATACATATATAGATATATATATACAGAGAGAGAGAGAGAGAGAGAGACTACATCGGAGCGATTACTGAAGTTGTCGAATTAAAATTCATCAATGTAATCGTAATCGAAGTATCGTAACGATTTTAGTTGGAAAATAAAAGAAGAAGAAGGAAATTCACGATCGTTACACGCACGCCGTGTGATCGATCTTTCGGCACCGACTACCGCATTGTACACCACCCTCGACTCTACCACGCCAAATAAATGTTTCAGGAAAGACGGAGACAGAGAGAAAAAGAGAATTAGAGAGAGAGAGAGAGAGAAAGAGTGGAAAGCACCCCACCTAGGGCAAAGCAGAGCTTTCCAGAAGCGAAAAAAGTTAAAAAATAATTTGGACCGATGCGGAAGGGACGATGGTCGCCGTCATGGTCTTCGAGATCCCGGAAGCTGACCTTGGCTCGTCCTCGGGTTCCCGGCACGCGATACCTAACCTCAAAGCCGGGCAGCCCAGGGTATCACACATCCCCCGACCCCTCCGTACCCTCCCCCACCCCCCTGAGCCCCGAGCCCCGCAGCGAATCAATATGGCGACGAGTCACACGAGCACACGGGCGCACGGACGCACATCGTCTGTATATCTGTGTATGCAAGTATGGATGTATATGGAGAGTGTATTTCTCACCTTGTCTATCGGCATCGAAGGGCACGCGCGGCACAGATTCCAAAACGAGCCGATCATAGTGACTAGGTCGTGGGACGATCGAGAACTCGAGAGCACTAACCGATGACGAGGTGAAAATCGGCCGAGTCTTTTTCGGGGTGATCCGCACCGGGATATACCCGACGCGTCGCCGGCAAGACGTGTGTCTGGCCTGAGACCCCTCCGACCAATAAGCAAACCCCCTCCCGCAACCCCCTCGGGCGCACGCGCGAACCCCCGGTCGATAGTCCGCACTCGACCGTCTCCCACTATCCCTACCTCTATCTCTCTCTCTCTCTCTCTCTCCCTCGACTTCTTACCACCATCACCACCTCACCCCCCCCCCCGCCTCTCCCCCGCCACCGCCAACCACCCTCGACCGGCGGGCTTGCAGGGCCTCTCTCCCTTTTCATTTGGAGTCATCTCTTTTACGTCCCTCTAGGGTGGGGTCCCTTCGTCATTATCATCATCATCGTCATCCCCTTTTCCCTATTGCCCGCGATTTCTTCGACATCGCACACCCGCTCGATCTTCCATTCGTATATATCGCGTTCTTACCAACATTTTTATATTCTACCCCCTAACCGTGTCCGGGTAATATTCATTCCATTTTATAAATATATTGATTTTATTAATTAACTCTATCTCTTCGTTAGCAAAACAAAAATTTAACGATATTCACTATCAACCCCTATACCCACCCCTTCCCTCTTCCCGTTCACGGTAAGCTAACAAACGAAAAGATCAAGTTCCTTCAATTTTAATTAACTACGGTATATGGTACGATCTTGATTTCTTTCGTTTATCCTTTTTATCTTTTTGATATTTTCAATTGCTTCATCTAATTTAGTTGTGTACGTATAACTTAACCCTGGCACTTATCTAGATTAAATTTGGTTTAATATTCATATTACGAAAAGCTGGAGCTTCTATACTCCGAGCGTTAGATCTTTTATTGTCTTTACTGCACATCCCGTATTAGAAAAATAAAATAAAACAAAAGACTAGAACGAGTCCCAATAAATAGTTATACTATTTAATAAAAAGAAAATATCAATACGTTTTATTAGAGCGGAGGAGAATTCCAATAAGAAAATAGGAAATAAACGTGCGGTGCTCTCTGACAAACTTATTTCAAATATTGCGTTGCACATTTATAACTGACGCAATCTTCATCGTATACTTAATTTACGATAATTACTTAATCCTCTCTCTCTCTCTCTTTTTCTTCTTTCTTCTTTCTTTAATATAAATTTAAATTCATTAAAGAACCAAAGTAAATTGGAAATTTAAAATTAATTATACAATCTTTTTCATAAAGCTCAGTTATCCACATTTTCTTTGCTTATCTGTACACCGCACACTTGTTTATCGCATTTAATTCGATATATATATATATGTAGTTTTTCAAACGAAAGTTCATTATTTAATATTTATATACCTATAGATTTATACAAAAAAAACTTCGTGTTATATTAAAAACTTCAGAGCTGTATATTAGGTAAGTTTAAAACTTTATTTACGTACGAAATATTTAAACTAAACGTTTTCTTGCTGCATGGAGGATGGAAATATTTATAGTTAAAGAAGGAATTTACTTTTTCTTCTTCTTTTTTTTTGAAAAATATTCTAAAATGAAATTATCATTTACGGTGTAAGTAAATGTAACAAAGAAAAAGAACGTTATTGTTTGTACAGCTAATCCTTTATACTGGTTTACAGGAATAATTATATTATCCAACTTTTAATAGGTATAATTAACTTTTTTTACAAATTAGGATAATGATACCAAAGTATCAAGTTTTATCTACTTTTTTTTTAATTTACATCATTGTTATAAAGAAGAAAGACAAATATAAATGCGAGACATTAATATTAAATATATACAAGGTTTAATTGCTGGTTAAGTGTCACTTTTCTACCTCAAACGTTCTTTTAGAAATTTTAATCTCTTATTCTCTTCCACGTGGATATAAAATTTTCTCTCTCTCTCTCTCTCTCTCTTTCTTTTTTACTACATCCGTAACTTACAGGCTTATCGATCGATTCATTTACGAGGAAATGCAAGTTATGTAACAAGAATTAGAAAATTCGTATCGATAATCAGGATTAGAAAAAATGTTCTTCAAATACTTACTTGACGTATAAACGATCTACTCTGTAATATAAATAAATAAAATTGAAATTCGTTAATAAACATCGGTAAGTTATCGCATGAGCTAGACTACACTATACGATTTCACCCCTATAAACATCAACTCCCGTAAATAACCGAGACAAGTGAAATTATTTTGACACGTGTGTGTGCGCAAATTAATACATCCGTGTATACACGTGTAAAAAAAAGTCTTCGAATTCCCGATAAAACGAGGAGTCGGTAGGTTGCCGGATTCGAAAATATAGACGTACGGATAGGAGCTCGTAAAGTATAAAAAAATTTTACGACACGTCGAGTGATCGTTGAGGACTATGTTGCGTATACGTTTCTTCTACAATTTTTTTTTGATCGAAGTCGTTAAGTAATTAGATCCTTGAAAATGTGATTTTGTAATAATGTGATATTTTATTCGAACTTCCTTTGGTTATAATTGCAAGAGAAAACCATATAAGGGAAAGGGGTATATATCGTATATGAGGATGGCCTGGAATCTCGTAGTCGCCACCCGTCCTATTAACGGAATAAAAATAGACTTGGGGCAATGGACGTTCCTCCTTGTATCCAACCGTATGAATTTATCGCGGTCCTTGTGTATGTATATACTTATCAGATAAATTGTGACAATATTCTTTTTTTTTATTTATAAATAATTTTATTTACTTAATTTAGTTATTTTTACCAAATTATGATTACACTTTGTAGAATTAATCAAATTTATGTACATATAGATAATATAAGCGTATGCGAGGAGTTTGACCTCCTCGGTTTCATTTCACGGGTCAATCCCCTTGATGTTATTTACGTTCGATATTATCTCATATTTTTACCGGATGGAATATGAAAATTTATAACTTTGTTTAATAAATTTTAATACAATACGACGATCACGCGGATACACGTGTAATAACCATTCCCTTTTCGGAATAATATAAACCCTTAAATTTTATTACAACGTAATCAACGCTCCGCTTTTACGAGATACGCATCCAAATTTCATAAGGCGTGAACGATCGTAAGTTATTTTTCTATCGATCGTTGCAACAGTGCTTTGAAAAACTAATACCAAGTATAATTTATTTACCATTAATATATATATATATATATATACTCGTATCTATAAAGTAAAACAATTCCGTCTGACCGCACGTGGACTGTTCTACTAATTAACCGTTCCACTTAAAACTTGACTCGATATTTACATAACATAAAGGCGCGTGCACCATTCGTCCCGACCGAAAAAGTGTAACAATATTAGAAAATAGGAGAGAGAGAGAGAGAGAGAGAGAGAAAACAATGGATTTTCAAGAGTTTAATAGACAATGTCGATCTCACATGGAAATTAAACAACGAATTAACGCATTCGTTATTGCATATATACTATACGATGGATTCAACTGTCAATTTGTTGAATTCAAATTCTAACGTGGATTCGCGAGGTCGATAATAATATCCACTACATTACCAACGGATTTATATCGCTCTCGTACACATGTATAATCGTAGTCGAATTTCATAATTTAATTGCGAATTTACATATACGATCGGCCATATAAAATTGTTCACTCGTTCGAAATTATATATATGACGTTACGATTATATATACATATAAGAGAGAATAATCAAGTTTAATTTATCGTTCTCACCGTACAATGCTATTTAATACCCTGCATTATAATCCTCTTTTAGACAATATGCGACGATGAATAATATTCCTGCGGTAAAACGAGTATACCAGGGTTTAATAAACGAAATGTCGTTAAAATTATTAAATCCTTGGTTATATATTATACCTCGTTTTACAACGACTTCACGAACGATCATTGTTTCGAGTGTAGCGGTGTAGGAATCGACATTGCCAACCTCATTCCGAATCCCAAGTAATTCCGGCATCGAAATTACAACGAAATGTCGAAACGTTTCGTGTCAATCAGTTCTCAGTGGGGATAGCTACCTAACTTACCGACGGCGTTATATGTAGTTAAAATAAAAACGTATACATTTTAATCCTTAAACTGTATAGAATTGACGGTAGAACGGTGTGAATCGATAACTTTACATTTATGAAAAGTTCAATTCTTCTTTTACATTTTTAACAAGTCCAAAATTGTCGAATTTTACTATTTTAAAAAAATATAGTTATTCATTCTGACGTCAATTTCTTCACATTAGAATTTAGAATGTATTTGTGATTGTAAAGAAAATTTTTATTAATAATACGACGTTTTATATATTATATATATTTATAATTATCGTGTAGTAAAAAAAAGAATATTAGCACGCAACGAGTGCGTGTAATGTAAACGAGGCAGCTCGATTAAATAAAAACGCGAAGGGGACAAGATTCGGAAAGGTTTATTAAACTTTAAACAACAATCGATAGAAAAGAGTATCGATAAGTCAAAATTAGAACGGGTCCTTCGTACATCCCTCTCGATCACGTACACCGATGAAACTCGTTGTTACTTTTTATTCCAAGGCTCTATCGAAAAAAAAGTGTGCTACAATTTTTATTGTATTATGTGAGGAAAAAAAAATTTTTGTTTATAAGATTTTGATTCTAAACCACAGAATTGTAAACGAGGCTTTGAGTGTGATATATTTATCTTCTCGTTACCAAGCGGGCTCGCGAAATAAATATGCATACACTTGAGATAAATCGTATATTCAAGATTTCTTATTGATTATCGCAACTTTTAATGATTTATGTATTAAATTTTGCTACATTATCTCAAAATTTCCTATATATATAGATACATTTTAGTATTTACTTAGATTTACAATAATTAAAACACGGTGAAAATTGAAATTATGCAAGCAGTACAAAAATATTAACATTTTTCTTAAAGATATCTCACTCGCAAAAATCAAATGTTACCTTAAGCGGAAAATCTTGTCACGTATGTTCCAAAAATAAATGCGCATGTTTTTCCATGATTATTCTATAATTTAGAAGAATCATTTTGATTTATTATACTCATCCGTTAAAGTTGACATTTTTAATTCTTTGTATAAGAATATTGTATTTAATTTAATATCCTATAATAATATGTTCTTTTTGTAATAAATCTAAGAAGAATTCCACTTGAGGTAGGATTCTATATGTTTGTTAGTGTAAGTAACAAGAAGAAGTGACGACTAGTTCAAAATATTAAAAAAAAAACCCTCAGTAAGGGTTGGACGGTTAACCTTGACTGTACGAAATTCAAGTTCAAATTTCCAGTATAATGAAAAACCACGAGATATCCAACTGAACCCGTAGTAGCACGCAATCTCCGAATCTGGAATCGATATAGGAGGTCGAAAAAGAGGAGCCGGCAATCCCAAAACAATGAACCCCCTCGAGCCAAGGTCTCTCTCGCGATGTACCACCGAAATAAAAGAAGATGAATAATCTCTTGGCACTTGTGACACTCGTGTCCACGTCAGCGTTCTCGAAATAATCGATAAGTGCACCTATATGGCACGTATACATACATATAGTAAGTCTGCGATAGTTGAAAAAGGAGAGAAAAAATAAAAAAAAAGAATAATATGACTCGGTCACGCCTTTCGATCGACCCTTTCGGAGATCGGGTTATTGGGTAAAAGAAAAGCTCTCGTGTGTGCGGGGGAGATGGGTGTCCGTGTATTATATACGTATATAGAAGTGAATGGGGGTCATCGAACCCCCCCCCCCCCCGCCCATCCTGCCCCCCGCGGAGCGTGCAATGTATCCGTGTGCGAGCAACCTAACCTTAAAAAACGATGTAAATAAAAAAAAAAGGAAAAGAAAGAAAGAGCGAAAATAATGTAAATCTGTCCTTACCGAGTGGGCGCGCGGGTGTTTCTTGTGCTTGAGCCCGGTCGAACGTTTTTTACGGGCACACGGTTTCTCCTTGCTCGGGGTGCTGTGATTCGACTTGGGCATCCTCGGAGGCTGTGCGCGTCCGCGTCCCACCTGACCGTGGGATCGTGTGCCTGTACATCCGTAAACGAGGCATGCGCGGGCTTTTACTCCACTTACTGGATCCAGGTGGGGGATTGTTGTTGTGCGTGCCCCGGATATATTCTCCGCTCCGCGAACGCCCGCTATATACCTTACGAACTACCCTCTCTTCTATACTTACTTTTCCCTCTCGTTCCTGTCATATCTTACTTTTCTTCAAAGTGCAATCTCGCGATCAAAGTCGCATCGATATAGGTGTGCTGTGGTTCGTACACCCCCGCGATTAACCCAATCACCTATATATGTTTCAGGGGTCTTTCGGCTTTACCATATCTATATATATATATATATATACCTATATAATATATACGGAATCTACCTTACCGGCCCTGATGGATATTTCCCAACGGGTTTGTAACTTATTGGCACACGCGACCGCGCTGACGGATAGAATATATAATCGTCTTTCACGTGCAGTACCCCGCGTACGAGTTATTATTCTACAGACCACTGAGAATCGCAAGACGGTGTATATTAGGATCGATGCTTCGAGAGCTAGAAACCTACAATTACAGTTATGACAAACCTGGGCTGCCTCGCTGTAATCCTATCGTATATATAATATAATCTCGTAATCAGTATGGAGACGCATTAAAACTCATCGTCATCGTTCATCTTATATCCTCAATGAACGCTATTTGCTTTTTCATTCGAAATGTCATTTAGATTGAGTATTCAGATACAAAGTACATGCGAATTTTTTATTCATCCTAAACCTATCATTTTTTCATTGTCAGTATAATTGTTGGACAATTTTCAATTTTCAAAACATAACGTTTATCTTTATGCAAAAATTAAATTGACATTATTTATCAATGCCTATAGTAAAAATTTCAGAGTAAATGTTATAACATATATGTTGATATACAATAAACCATCGAATAAATGTAAAATGTACCAAAGAATATATAAACACCTACATAAAAAAAGGAATTGAGTGAATTTAATAAAATATATTTTGTTTGAATAGTCCGAAAAAGAAGTGACTGTTTTAAATTAGTAATAATTTAGTATAGTTGTCAAACGTGTATCCATATGCCATTTCATGTAAACTGGTAGGATTCAAATTTTAATACACACCAAATTTTGGGTGCAGACTGGAAATTTTATCTAGAAAACATTTACAAATTTTTATGTGCGAAAAATAATTTATTCAAAAGTTATTCTAACCTCAGAAAGTGAGGTTTATCTAGTTTTTTCGACAATAATATAACTGACTTTTCAGCTATTTATCTCAAAATCTGTCAACTTTTACTATATAACATTACATGTAACATTCGTTACTAATTATGTCTAGAATTTATCCTTATGGGTTAGAATTTCTAATCCCAATATTCAACTTAAAAAAAGTGTAAATACGCCCCAATTGATTTTTTGTCCAAAAGTTAAGGCAATACCTTTTGAACGGTCGATAGCTTGTAAATGGCCTTCGATTCTGTCAAAAGTTATGGCATTTTAAAAACCTACCAAGATATTTTTTTAATTTACTTATTAAATTTCATTTGAAATTTTGATAATTTTTTGTATCTTTTTAAAATATCATAACTTTTAACAGAGTTACAGGCCAATAGCAAGCTACAGACCATTGGAAAGGTATTGCTTTAATCTTTTTTCTAGACTTTGGATAAAAAAATCAATTGTACCGAAGTTAGAATTTTTTGTTGAATATTGACATATAGTTTGTAAGACGCTGAGATTAGAAATTCTAACTCGAAAGGATAAATTCTAGACATAATTAGCAACGAATGTTACATGTAATCTTCTATAGTAAAAATTGATAGATTTTGAGATAAATAGATGTTAAGTCATCTATTGCTGAAAAAAACATGAAAAAACTTACTTTTTAAGGTCACAATAACTTTTCAACAAATAGATTCCAATATCTAAAAAATTTTTTCTGTATTCTAAAAAACATTCCCAGTCTGTATCCAAAAATTGGTGCGTTTTAAAATTTGGATCCTATCAGTGTACGAGAAATGGCCCATCTATCATTTTCACTTACACCATTTAGTTCGATATTAAAAGATACATTTACTAGTTTCAATCACTTCATTTTCGGGCTGTTCAATATTTGTTTAAATTCATTCATGTACATTGTAAAAAATTTTTAATTTTTAGTATAGAAAAGCTTAACGTACAATACAATTCCTTTATGTTTCGAAACTCACGTTAAAGAGATATTGTACATGCATATATCTTTCAACGTATTTAGTGACATTTATTGATTTCTCATTAATATATTTTTCAATTTATATATACGTATATTATTTCCGTAATAATCGAGTAGAAACACATTGTGTGAAGTATCAAAATTATAAGTATGTTTAAATAATATTTTGATTCTGCGTAAATCTATAATTAGTTAGCGAACTCCCCTCAGTTAATACTCGATGTACCTAACATACAAAGACAATGCATGTACGAACATTACTTGTATACAGATGTACACTGAGAAAAAAATATAATAAAAATTAAAACACTCTTAAAATTCAAGAAATTACTATAGTGTATATAATTTTATTCTGCAGTATAGTAATTTATTGCATTTAGACAGTCTGTAATTGCTAGACAGTATTATAATTTTTACTGCAACTTTTTTCGCAATGTACTTATAGAAAATGTGCATATTAATTTAAGTGAAAGGGATAAAGGACCTATTGTCCTTGCTTAAAGGTGATCTTCAACCAAATTTTTTCAAGAAAAATAACTTGTTGCGATTACTTCGACTGTTACCGTTACGTAAGAATAAGACATCGTCGTTTCCTCATGATGACAATAAAATACGATCTTGAGGCCTGCGATGGCACGGTCGGTATAGGACGTCGGGCTAGTAATCTGGAGGTGTCCCAGGTTCGATTCCCGGCCCCGGCCGATTGATACAACCACCACTGGGGAATGTATTTTCAACAAGTGCTTTCCTAATGAAGACATCGTATGACCTCCGTTGCTGATTAGCACCGATTTGGGAGCATAAAAAGAGCGACGTTTAAAATAATAATAAAAAAAAACAATACGATCTTATAAATTCAAAGTCATTAGTGCTAATTTGTTCGGTTTAACCCAATTTCCCATTACCGTAAGGTACCCAATTGTTGATCATGAACCAATTTCTGATCAATGTATTATTTCAATAAAATAATAGGATTTACATAAATCTAAACGTTGCTATACGCACAATTTGAAGGTTAAACAATCAATAATTGGTTAGTAGACTTAAATAGAAAGTGATATATGTACCGAAAATTTACTGATCAGAAATTGGTACTTCCCGCTTTTTTTTCTTAGATTGTTGCTTACTTTAAAAATGGCAGCTATTTTGTTTTTCTGAGATGGCTAAAAGGAAGTTTAATACTTATACTTTCTGTATGCGTCAAAATATATACAATTATTATCCTTTTTAACATAAAATTATTCTATGAACGTACAGATTTACCTTAATTGATCAACAATTGGGTATGTGACGGTATAATATATTAGTCCTTTTCACTTAATTTTTATATTTAATGTATATATCGATCAATAAAGATATTCTTCGCTTAAACTAAATTCAATAAACTATCTATATTTGCTGCAACCTAAAGCGAGTCACTATGTATTTTGTTGATTGGGAATTTCACTAGAATTGAGGAATTTTGTAACTTATAAAAGAAAATTAAGATTACTATTTAATTATTTATCTATTTAAACCAGAAGAAAATTACAATAGTATAGCACACAATAATTTCCACAGAGGCTTCGGAATATAAACTACTCTAAAACTAAATAACTAAACTTAAAAACTAAAAATAGTGTAATATTTTTACATTGTGATATATAAATCTCTGATATATTTAACTGTTCACATAGTTATTTTAAATCAAATGCTTTAGTTTCGATTTAATCGAAATAAACCATGTATTTAATACTTTTAATTCATTTGGCATGTTATTAAAAACTCGGGTGGGGTTCGATTTGTCGAAGGTTCATTAAATAAAGTATGTGCGATATTTCGAATTTTAAAAATTAGAATAACTTTTTTATTGTTTTGAACCGACAAAATAGAATGATCATTATTTAGAAAGTAATAAAAACGTCAGATATTTTGTATTAGGTGCAATATTTCGAATTCCAAATAGTAGATAAATAATTTTCTACATTATTGTCTGTTATCAAGGTGTTAATAGGAAAATATTACAAAAGTTATTTCTCTACACTTTAAAGTTCGAATATTCGGAACAAATAACTGAAGAATGCATTATTTTCGAAATAATGATCTTTCTATTTCTCTTGATTTTAAATAATAATAATTTTTGAAATTCGAAACAATGCACACATTTTCAATGAGCTTTCGACAAATCGGACCCCACCCAAAAATTCTAATAGCTATATTATATAACTATTTTTATTATAGTACTATACTATAATAAAATATATACTATACTTGTATAATATACTATATATGCTATACTTTTTCTTCTTGTCTTAGCAGCTCGCTCTCGCTAAATTTCATTTTTAATATTTGGTAATGAAAAAGTAATGACTCGTAAGCAAAAATTTGATATAGTATCAATAGATTTAAATTATTCCTGTAAGCGCCACCCCAGGCTATTATGCCATACGTGGCTATACGCTATCAAAGAGGGTGTAATATAACATCAATAAGGTTCCACTTTTCATGAACCTAGAAAATTTTGAAAAAACGTAAATGAAGTATTTTGTTTTGTTTATAATGTATTCAATGTGTTTAATTGTAATCTATAGATATATATATATATGGGGTATTCCACGTGAAGTGGTCCGATCAAAATTTTAAAATGCCCCAAATTTTGGGTACACATTGCAAATGTTTTTCAGAATACAGAAAAAAATTTTTAGGTACTGGAATTTATTAGTTCAAAAGTTATTCTAACCTCAAAAAGTGAACTTTTTCCAGTTTTTTTCAACACCAGCTGGGTTCATCGCTATTTAACTCAAAATCTATCAACTTTTACGATAGAACATTATATGTAACATTCGTTGCTAATTATGTCTAGAATTTATCCTTCTGGGTTAGAATTTCCAATCTCAAGGTTAATGACAAATAAACTACATGTCAACATTCAACTTAAAAAAAAACTAACTTCGCCACAATTGATTTTTTTATCCAAAAGTCCAAAAGAAAGCTTGGAGCAATACCTTTCAAATGATCTGTAGCATTTTTATGGCCTTCAATTCTGCAAAAAGTTATGATAATTTAAAGAAAGACAAAAAATTCACAAAAATTAACATGGTATTTCCCATTTAAATTTTAAAAAAAATTTCGTCTTTCTTTAAATTATCATAACTTTTTACAGAATTGAAGGCCATAAAAATGCTACAGATCATTTGAAAGGTATTGCTCCAAGCTCTCTTTTGGACTTTTGGATAAAAAAATCAATTGTGGCGAAGTTAATTTTTTTTAAGTTGAATGTTGACATGTAGTTTATTTGTCATTAACCTTGAGATTGGAAATTCTAACCCAGAAGGATAAATTCTAGACATAATTAGCAACGAATGTTACATATAATGTTCTATCGTAAAAGTTGATAGATTTTGAGTTAAATAGCGATGAACCCAGCTGGTGTTGAAAAAAACTGGAAAAAGTTCACTTTTTGAGGTTAGAATAACTTTTGAACTAATAAATTCCAGTACCTAAAAATTTTTTTCTGTATTCTGAAAAACATTTGCAATGTGTACCCAAAATTTGGGGCATTTTAAAATTTTGATCGGACCACTTCACGTGGAATACCCCATATATA